>JAYXIM010008922.1:0-10065 GCA_037575425.1 Anastrepha fraterculus | reverse complement strand
TTACCGGCGAGCAATTTTTTAGGTCTGCGAACAGCCAGTAGTCGCTGGGAGCCAAATCTGGCGAATACGGTGGATGTGGGATCAATTCGAAATTCAATTCATGTAATATATAACAGAAATCAAACACGTGAAACATATTTAATTTTAAATATGTTTTCTTCATGTCAGACGTTCCAAGTTAAGACAGCATCGAGAAAATGTCTGAAAATATTTGTAGGCAAAGGTCCGCTATCCACTGAAGGCGGAGTTCGTACATAGTTGCGTATTCATCAAAGGCTGCTAAAGCCTGCAAGCTTCCTCCATAGAGAGATTCTCCTGCAGATTATCTCTTGTTTCTGGAAATAGATAGATGGATATATTTGATTTAAGGTTTGCAATTCGGCTTTATGGGCTTTGTGCCTTCTATTCATCAGTATTTCATCCAAACTCAGTTCCGTTTTTAACTCAAGATTGAGCTGGGTTAGGCTGAACGCTTATGTCTCTCTTCTGGCTCTCTTCTAAAGGAATATCATGAGGTGCCACTTAATGAATTTATGGTTTGCAAAAATAGTTTTGTGTTGTAGTTGACGTATGTTTAATAGTAATATAATATATATAATAGTAAGTAGCATTTGTAACACATCGGAATATACCCACTTAGCGAAGCAAAAATACATTCGGCACTGCTCCTTTACGTATTTGGTGCACCAATGAAGAAAATGAAATAATTTAGTTAAAAAGAAAAATTAAAAAAATTTTGAAATCTATGTATTTGATGTCAATAAAGCCTGTCGGATGTCGAAAATCACTTTATATCATTTCTACGAATAAACCGATTTTTATTTAATTACTTACGACTTTGTTAAAAATTGAATATCCCAAACACAAAATCAATAAAAATGAGTTGTTGCAGAAACAAGCATAGTAATTATAGAAAGCTTTCACAACGTAGGAAATTTCAAATTATTTGGATAATCAGTTTATTAGCTTGAAAACTTAAATTAAAGCAAAAGCTATTCTTACAGTAATAGTAGTAAGGGAATGCATTTTATGGCTAAACTTAAAATAAACAATTTAAAATATTTAATTTTCATATTTATTCACTGTAGTATGATTATAAGTCGGATATGCCTTAACATTAATGTTCATAAAAACATTTTGTTTTGGCTTTTATTTTATTGTCCACTTATGCATTCACTGTGCTGTGCCGTTTAAATAAAGTATCATATTTCTTAAAAGGTTCATTACTCTTGAAAGTAAACGCAAATATAGCTAACGTAATTATTATATGCGCGGCGCGTGAATGCTAGAATCATATTACACAAGTAAACACCGAAAAGTTGTTGTTGGCTTGCATTGATAAAAATTACTATAAAAACTCTTGTACTTAGTATGTAAGACACAATAAAGAAAATAATCGTTCGCCAAGCTGGATGCCTAGCTTGGAACGATAAACTAATAAACATATTTAACTTCTATAAATATTCTTTCATTACATGGCGATCCTGCCAGCTTGGTGCTAAGATTTTTTTGCACAAGTGGCGGAAAGCTCAAATGCTTATTCCAAAGTCCAGCTTGGTGCTAGGATTTTTTGCACAAGTGGCGGAAAGCATATAATATAATATACTAATACTAATAACAAAGTCCTGGTATTGATCAGCCAATAAGATCTACCAGTTGCGTGAAGTTCCTGGTCTGGCCAATAGACCAGAAGATAGATGACCACAGAGGGGCCGAAAGCTATCTCCATTGAGGAGAAGAAACCATTTATTAAGAAACCAGCCGATCAAGAAAGTCGAAATAGACATGTATTTTGGAGTCATGGATATCTACCCCAAGAAGTCAACACTCAGCCACCACCACCTTGGAACAAGGCTTGGAATTTGGGAACGCATCTCAAAATTGGAATTCCTGCTGCAACAGCGTAAGCAGATTATATAAATACAAAACAAAAAACTGTGCGTGCTTCACGCAGACAGTATAGGCTGATAAGCGTTAACCGCTCGCAGAAAAACAAAAAAAAACTGTGCGTGCTTCACGCAGACAGTATAGGCTGACAAGCGTTAACCGCTCGCAGAAAAAAAAAATATACAATAAATTATTTCTTTACATGGCGAGAATTTAGAGATGAAACTGTAAATGAATATATTAAGCAAAAAAAAAAAAATGATTCGGAAAGTCGTTTTAAACTATGAAAATGTTTGAATTTGATATAATATACTTTCTAATATGCTTGCTTACTTAATAAATGAATTAACTTGAAAAACAAAAATTCGTAAATCCAATGTAAAACCAAAATTTTTCAAAATGTTTATACACACATTGTCGTTTAAAAACAAAAAAAAAAAAAAAAAAAAAAAAAATATATATAAATAAATAAATATGTAATGTAAAAACAAAATTATATATCCTTACATTATAAACTATTTGATTTACGGTATAAGGTCCCCAATAGCTAATTTTTCAGTAATGGAAAATTTTTTTTATCAAAAGTTGATAAACCTGGCTTAAATTTAATCAAAATTTCTTTAATTATAATCACAGTAATAACCTTATTGATACTAGCATTAAAATTATATGCTATGCATAATAAAAAATTGAAGGAAAAGATAATCACGTCGCGGACGCTTTGTCTCGCATTACAATCAATGACTTACAGGAAATAAATGAAAAGAATCAAAATTTATACAAAATAGTGACTAGATCAATGTCGAAAAATAACAACAGTCCAACTACACAGCAGCACATTAAAACATATGATAAGCCCAAAATATATGTCCCAATTAATAACACTGACGTCAGGAAATACAATAAATTAAAGATTACACCCACGCGATGTTACATCAAACGAGGAAAATCTATAATGGCATATATAAAAATTGATGACTTATTTGTTAATGGGAAAATTGACTTAGGACAATTCTTCTCTAGGCTCGACGAAGTGGCCGACAAATATGGCATTAATAATTTACAAGTGGCACCTAGCGAGAAAATTTTCGAATTTGTCTCGATAAATGATTTTAAAAATAAGGGCAATATGATATTAAATAAAATAAAAGTAGCGCTACTGAATGAGGTGACCCAGATCAATGATGCTAAAACTGTAATGGACATTCTAAAAAGATACCACGATGACCCTATAGAAGGCGGTCATTGCGGAATTTTCAGAACACTTATGAAAATTAAAAGACATTACTTCTGGAATAAAATGTCAAAAGATGTTGCTAAGTACGTAAAAACTTGCGAAAAATGCCAAAAAACCAAAATAACAAAGCATTTAAAAAGCCCCATGACTATAACACCAACACCTACAGGTACATTTGATACAGTTATGGTAGACACAATAGGCCCACTACCTACAACAATTAATGGCAATACTTATGCAGTCACAATAATATGCGACATGACAAAATATTTAGTCACGATACCCATCCAAGACAAAAACGCCAAGACAGTGGCGAAAGCAATATTTGAAAAGTTTATTCTTACCTACGGTCCAATGAAGACGTTCATTTCGGACATGGGTACAGAATACAAAAATTCAATACTAACAGAGCTATGTGAATTGCTAAAAATAGAGAAAATTAATTCAACTGCTTACCACCACCAAACATTAGGAGTAATAGAAAGATCACATAAAACTTTCAATCAATACATAAGATCTTACATATCGATTGACAAAAACGACTGGGATGAGTGGCTACAATACTTCACATACTGTTTTAACACCACTCCTTCTACAGTACATGACTATTGTCCGTATGAATTAGTTTTTGGAAAAACACCAAACATGTTTCAGCAGTTCAAAAATGTAGACCAAATTACTCCATTATATAACATAGATAACTACGCTAGAGAAGTAAGATTTAGGCTAGAAGTAGCACATAAAAGAGCTCGCAATATGATAGACATAGCTAAAATTAAGCAAAAAACATTTTATGATAAAAATAGTTTAGATCACAATTTTAGCATAGGCAATTTAGTTTTACTTAGAAATGAAGTGGCCCATAAACTGGAACCCCAATATTGTGGGCCTTATACCATTAAAGCAATAGATAATAAAAATAATGTTACTATAGTCGATAAGTTATCTTTAAAAGAACAAATAGTTCACAAAAATAGGCTTAAGATTTATCAACAATAAGTAGTTTTAAAGACCGGTCTAAACTTAGAAAATTAATACAATATATCCATATAAATAAAATTAAGATTACTCTTATGTACATATTTTATTTTAACAATTCAATGTAAAAGAATGTTCATACAAAAAAAAAGTTGTATGAGCATTCTTCCGAAGAATGGAGGTGTAGTATGATTATAAGTCGGATATGCCTTAACATTAATGTTCATAAAAACATTTTGTTTTGGCTTTTATTTTATTGTCCACTTATGCATTCACTGTGCTGTGCCGTTTAAATAAAGTATCATATTTCTTAAAAGGTTCATTACTCTTGAAAGTAAACGCAAATATAGCTAACGTAATTATTATATGCGCGGCGCGTGAATGCTAGAATCATATTACACAAGTAAACACCGAAAAGTTGTTGTTGGCTTGCATTGATAAAAATTACTATAAAAACTCTTGTACTTAGTATGTAAGACACAATAAAGAAAATAATCGTTCGCCAAGCTGGATGCCTAGCTTGGAACGATAAACTAATAAACATATTTAACTTCAATAAATATTCTTTCATTACATCACATGATGACTACAACAAGTTGATTAGCACACATGCTGGAAATTGCTAAGCACGAATTCATGCACTCCAGCATATGAATACAAAACACGCTAAATCTCATAAATATGTAAATAAAGTCTGCAGTAAATTGCACAAGTTCGGAAAGGGTGGCCTCCCTAAAATTGTTGAAATGAGTACTGGCTTTGGCCTCAATTTCTCATGTCCGCAAATGAGAAGCACGAGATTAACAGGCATTACAATTGGGCGATTTCATGTCAAGTGAGCCAAGTATTTTGGACATTCTTGTTAATTTTTATAAAAATTGGTTTATTTGAAGGGTCGAGTATAAAATGTAATAAACTGAAAAAGAATGAATGAAGAACGGATGAAATTGATTAATTTTAATATTTATTCACTTCTTTGGTACAGAGTTTTTAAAGTGAAACAACTTCGAACATTTTTAACACTTTTATTATTTTTTTAGAAAAAAATATAGTTTTTCCACAAACTTTTTTCAGTTTTTTCTAAATTTTGTAATATTTTTTCTTTAATAAAATTCATTGATTCATCAGTTGCTGTTGTTGTAGCAGTTGACTAGGCCCTGCCAGTCGTCTAGCTCATCTAGCGGTGGGCCCAGTAAATGTTCTATTTCGACTTGTTGGGTCCATAGGGAGAATAATGTTAGGTGAGTGGGTTTGAGAGGGCACGTGAATAGATGGGCCTGCTGCTCAAGTAAACTAGCCCTGTCTTGTGCGCTGAGCCTCACCAGCACTGCTCTAGCGAAGCGTTGGTGTATTCGAATATTACGCCTGCTTGCAATATACATTTTAGGCTAATAACATTCTTGAATTTCCAAATATCTTTTTGATTGAGATTTCTGAGTCTTCGTCAAGTCAAGTACAGCCAAGTTACTATGCACTTGAAAAAATGCATACAACCAACTAAATCCTACAAATAAAAAGTCTTGTAACTGCAAGACTTAATTATTAGATTTCCAGCGGGTCACGTGGCGCTCGTCCTTTTCAATGCATAGCTCCTGCATTGTCGTGAATCTGCGCTAAAGAAAAATTTAAAACCAACTTTTTCCTGCAGGGAAGATTGATAAAGGTTTTCAGTATGGAACATACCCACTCATACATATGTAGAGCTTTATGCATAACTGAGTAGTCGGAAGAAACCTTGAAAAAGTTGTTTATGCAGTTATTATTAATCAGTGAACGAAAACCAGAACTTTTAAATATATTAAATCCATAGAAAACAAGCTAGCAGTGTGAGAAGCGGTGTCGAAAATATTAGTGCAAAATGTTTCAAGAAGAAAAAAAAAACGCTTTGGCACCTGGGGGTATCTACTTTAAAGCTATAAAATAAATAATTAAGGTGCGGACTTTTATATAAAATTTCAACGCAGCACCTTTGGAATTTTATGCAATTGAGTATTAATACACTTAAAAATTCAAGTAGTATTACTTCTTTCGACTTTAAAATTTATGCGAGTAAAATTTTATCTGCACCAGAAACTATAGATTTTGTTTAACAATGCTGCATGCTTAGCTTCTCATTTTCTCGAAAGCTAATTTTTTAAAAGAATTTCAAGTTTTAAATGAATAAATTATCAATAAATACTTTTAAGTACTCATAATCGCTCTAGAATGAGACGCTTTTAATAAGTTTTGTGTATTTTTCAACTTCCTTCTTTTTTTATGAAATGAAAATGTAAAAAAAATATTCGGACTTTTCTTCTATGAAATAAAGTATACGCAATAAATACTACATATAAAGAATTTAAATTTTTCCTGGCGAAAAGCAAATACTTCGTTTTTTAACGTGGTTGTATCCCCTTTCACTTGCTACCCACATTAATATCATAGGATGGGTATAAGAATTTGAAACAGTTTTTTGCAAATTTGCTCCACTACAATTTTAAAGTCTTTTAAAAAATTAAATTGAAGAGAAAATAAAAAGCTCAGTATGCGCGGCCGCCGTACCCGAATGGGCTGGTGCGTGACTACCATTCGGAAATAATGGAACAACGTCAAGACACACGCCAGAAATAGGAGGAATAGCTTGGCTAAACACCCAAAAAGGGTGTACGCGCCAATTATATATATACACTAGCATTCCCCAGTGGGCTTCGCACCACCATACATAAAATGTTTTTTTTATATATATGTATATAAATCGCAAGAAATTTTTCATATTAAGTTTTCTTTATAGAACTCGTAAAATGTTTAAACAGTTGAATTAGTTGATTTTTTTCATTTAACATACTTTCTAAAGATGTCACAATAGCCTTTTCTGTACTTTTTTAAAATTTGATTGTGGTGGTCACCTATATACAGGTAAGGTGAAAGAGCCGATAAAAACTTGTAATTAAACTTTGATTCTTTAATTTCCATTTCAATTTTTTACGCAAAATAAATTATGCTAAAATAAATAAAGTTAAAAATGTTTGTCCAGTTCCTTGAATGCTCCAGTTTTTATTATATTTTCGCCCAAAATTAATATTAACATAATACACTTACAACCACAACAGTACAACAGAAAGGCTCATAAGCGGCTGTGTATTTGTTATTGTTTTTCCCATACAGGCATTTCGTATGAGAGGAAACCATTACTCACATAAAATATCATAACTCAGGAACGGCTGCACCCCCTTTTCTGCCATTCGATGGAGTACATATGGCAACGCACCTCCCCAAATACATATAATTTCACAATTAAATCCATTAGTGCTTTACATTTTTGCCGAAATGGATACTCATGTGGTTCAAACACATCCTAGGGTTATCCAGGTTCACGTTTTGGTCTATATCTCGAGACCCTAGTTACGGAGGGGCATTAAAAATACTCTATACTATAGAATCATCAGCAGCTTCCATTTGCTACCCATATTGTACAAACACATCCTAGGGTTACCCGGGTCCACGAAGCCCACTGGGGAATGCTACACTTGACTCTGTCTCAAATCTTGCAATGTTCGACTTAAGGCTTCCAAAAATTGTGTATGGGTCATTGGTGCGAAGCCCACTGGGGAATGCTACACTTGACTCTGTCTCAAATCTTGCAATGTTCGACTTAAGGCTTCCAAAAATTGTGTATGGGTCATTGGTGCGAAGCCCACTGGGGAATGCTACACTTGACTCTGTCTCAAATCTTGCAATGTTCGACTTAAGGCTTCCAAAAATTGTGTATGGGTCATTGGACATTCGTCCCATAAAATAATCGATGTTTGTTGCAAGACTTTAGCCATTCCAGAACTCCTTGAAATATTGCATGTTGGTGTTTCAATTGCTTGCATGTTCAATTCTAATTTCAAGGCGGAATGTGCTGTGTGGCCGCCATCAAGTAATGTAGCTGCAATACCGGAAGAAGCAAGTGCCAATGCGATTTTTCATTCCGACCGAATCGTTGCCAATATGGTGCATCCAAAAAATACAATCCACCAGTGTTGTTATTGACAGCTTGCATCACTTTGTCATATGCATCTTTTTGTTGATCATTTAACTGTGGAGTATATGTACGTTTGTACGAACGCACGCAATTCATCACGATCAAATTGCTGTTCGCGTTGCAATTCTCGTTCAAATAAATCATGCATTGGACGATTTGGTTGAGTCAATCCTAATTGCCCTAATGCTTTATTTAAAGAACTCAAAGCACATAAGAGAACTGTCAACTGAATTCTAACGACAGCAAATTAATATTAACATAATACACTTAGAACCACAACAGTACAATAGAAACGCTCATAAGCGGCTGTGTATTTGTTGTTGTTTTTCCCATACAGGCGTTTCGTATGAGAGAAAACCATTACTCACACAAAATGTCATAACTCAGGAACGGCTGCACCGATTTCAATCAAACTTCACACAAACTACCTCCTCAAAGATAGAAAAGAACTCAAAAATTTTTGTGTCAATCGGTTTGGCGGTTCTTGAGTTATAAGATTACCAAGGAAATGTAATATATAACGACAACTTGAAATAACTCAGGATCAGCAGTGTGGTTAGGAATTTCAGCTGATATAAGGCTATCGATTTGATCCGGAGTTATTTTATGTACCAGCCAAATTAGTATATGTGCGTGCGGCAATCCCCTTTTCTACCATTCGATGGAGTACATATGGCAACGCACCTCCCCAAATACCTATAATTTCACAATTAAATCCATAAGTGCTTTACATTTTTGCCGAAATGGATACTCATGTGGTTCAAACACATCCTAGGGCTATCCAAGTCCACGTTTTGGTCTATATCTCGAGACCCTAGTCACGGAACGGTATGAAAAATACTCTATACTATAGAAATCATCAACAGCTTCCATTTGCTACCCATATTGTACGAACACATCCTTAAGTTATCGGGGTCCACATTTTGGGCGATATCTCGAGACCCTAGTTACGGAGGGGCATTAAAAATACTCTATACTATAGAATCATCAGCAGCTTCCATTTCCTACCCATATTGTACAAACACATCCTATGGTTACCCGGGTCCACGTTTTGGATTATATCGCGAGACCCTAGTCACGGAACGGTATGAAAAATACTCCATACTATAGAAATCATCAACAGCTTCCATTTGGTACCCATATTGTACGAACACATCCTTAAGTTATCGGGGTCCACATTTTGGGCGATATCTCGAGACCCTAGTCACGGAGCGGCATCAAAAATACTCTGTACTATAGAATTATCAACAGCTTCCATTTGCTACCCATATTGTACAAACACATCCTAGGGTTACCCGGGTCCACGTTTTGGATTATATCTCGAGACCCTAGTCACGGAACGGTATGAAAAATACTCTATACTATAGAAATCATCAACAGCTCCCATTTGCTACCCATATTGTACGAACACATCCTTAAGTTATCGGGGTCCACATTTTGGGCGATATCTCGAGACCCTAGTCACGGAGCGGCATCAAAAATACTCTGTACTATAGAATTATCAACAGCTTCCATTTGCTACCCATATTGTATAAACACATCCTAGGGTTACCCGGGTTCACGTTTTGGCCTATTTCTCGAGACCCTGGTATCCGATTCTTAAAATTTTAAAACACAAACCATCTACTGAATAGTCCAAACAAAGCCTAAAAATTTGGTTTGGATAGGTTAGTCCGTTCTTGAGTTATAAGATTACCAAGGAAATGTAACTTCTTTTTATATATATAGACTAGCATTCCCCAGTGGGCTTCGCACCACCATACATAAAATGTTTTTTTATATTGAATCGTCTGGCGTGCTCCCCAATTGGTGTTTTATCGGCTTTTATTATTATTTTGTGGTCATCGGTGGGCATCAGATCGAGTGGAACTTTGAACAATTTCACCAATTCATTGTGTTGATGGAACATTGTTTGCAATTCATTCACGCATTACCCAGTGGGCTTCGCACCACCATA
>JAYXIM010008921.1:0-12755 GCA_037575425.1 Anastrepha fraterculus | reverse complement strand
AGTGCCATCGTAGCCGAATGGGTTGGTGCGTGACTACCATTCGGAATTCAGAGAGAGAACATAGGTTCGAATTTCGGTGAAACACCAAAATTAAGAAAAAGTTTGTTTCTGCCATGAAAAAGTTCCTCATAAAAATTTGCCGTTCGGAGTCGGCTTGAAACTGTAGGTGTCTCCATTTGTCAAACAACATCAAGACGCCACAAACAGGAGGAAGAGCTCGGCCAAACACCCAAAAAGGGTGTACGCGCCAATTATATATATTATATAAGTAGGGATGTGAAGTAGTGTTCACAAATATACGAGTAAACAAGTTTGTCAAAATTACGTACAAGGTAATTTAAATTATTGTAAATTAAAGACGTTAGGTCGTAGACTAAAAAATTTTTCATTTTTGGATATCTTTGAAAATGAAAAAGTTGATGAGAACCAAATGAATATTCAACTAATCTATTTTAGCAAATCAAAGTTTTAGACCTTAATTCTTCTAATGGAAGCTTATACATTTGTATATCTCCATATATTATGCATATGTATCTACATATATATTTACATATAGACATACATATTCATATGTAATAAAATGTATGTATTCATACACTTGACTGAAATCGGTTCAATCAATCGGAGGATAAAGCACATTACAATTTCTATGAAATTTAAAATTTTCACTCATAGATACATCACAATTATGATTATGTGTTTAAAGATTGACGTAAGCGATGAAAAGACAAATTTCAGTACGCATTGCTTTTTTGTTACCTTGTATTACGGACGGGTATACTATATACACGAGTACTGGGTTGCCCATATTCGACGGACCCATGTGTTTTTTTTTTAAATCAAAGAAAAACACGATTTTTTTGATGTTGACGATAATAATCATTTTATTTGGTTGAAGTAGTATAGTTTTAACTAACATTTCGGCTGGAATAGCGGCTATTTCCTCACGGATGTTGTTCTTGAGCTCTTCTATGGTCCTTGGCTTATTAATATAAACCTTTGATTTTAAATATCCCCACAAGAAGAAGTCAGGTGGCGTTAAATCGGGCGAACGCGGTGGGCAGTCAAAATCGCCATTTTTCGACATCAAACAACGAGGAAACAATTTCTTCAAAAAATCGATTGTGGTGCGAGCTGTGTGTGGTGGAGCGCCGTCTTGTTGAAACCAGGACTGCCTCATACGCTTTCGCTGAATAATTGGCATCACAAAATAGGTTATCATATCGCGATAATGCTCCTGATTGACGGTAACAGCTTGACCATCTATATTTTCGAAGAAAAACGGCCCAATAATCGTTTTCGCACTAACGCCGCACCAAACAGTGACTTTTTCGTCGTAAAGAGGTACCTCTTGAATTTCGTGAGGATTTTTAGTGGCGTAAATACGGCAATTTTGCTTGTTTACCGTCCCATTCAATAAGAAAAGAGTCTCATCAACCCTGTACATATAAAAGACGCTTAACAGCTTGAAAACTTGCAATGATAATACAAAATAGAAATGTTATTGGAATACATATTTTTTTTATTATAATCTGGTATTCGACCATTATTTTTGACTCCTTTTTCCGAAAAATCTGAATAATAAATGCAATTTAGTCCAATTAGAAAAAATGCGACTCGATAGATGGTAATTTGGCTTCAAGCCAAGGCAAGATCCTTACGTAAAATGTCCCACGTAGTCGAAGGGCACATGCCAAGAAGTTGAGAACGACGGCGAATCGACATTTCGGCTGTTTTAAAAGCTGTATGTATGGAGTTATATTCAGTTTAGATAATATCGAAATAAATAGAAACTGTATATAGGTATGGTGCGTACTTTATTTGAGGACAACTTGTGAGTAAAACTAATTAGTTTTTATTTTGAACAAAATTTAATAAAATTTCACGATTTTTCGCACAGAATAACTTATAATATATAAATAATATATCTATAAAATTATTCAACAATATTTCTATTAGCTGCAATTACCTCCTCGATCCGGGTTCGGAACCGATTGCAAGCGGTGCAAATGGTGTTATAAGGACGCTTATTGGTTTCACGCTCAGCTACTCCCCGTACGTAGTAATCCAGGGGATTAAAGTCTGGGGAGGTAGGCGGCCACAAGGTCGGAGTTGTGTGAACATGCAATTTTCAGCCATCCAATATGACGTCGTCATGGCTTTGTTTGAAGGAGCAAAGCTGTCATCGCTAACACTATCAATCCAGGAATTCACTACTGTCCCTATAACATCAATATATGCAGCAGAATTCTTTCGAAATACTTGAGTAAATAAAAGTGGTTGTTGTAGCAGCTAACTAGGCACTGCCAGTGCGGTGTAGTAACCGATCGTCGTCGTCTAACTCATCTAACGGTAGGCCCAGGAAACGTGCTATTTCAACAGGTTGGGTCCGGAGAGAGAGAGAGAGAGGGCTTGAGAGGGTATGTGAATAGGTGGTCCTATGACATATCCTTTGTTGCTCACAGCACCTAAAACCATTAGAGAGGCTGGAAACTTCGTCTGCATGACAAAATGCATCCCTCTAGGATTGGAACATAGCCAGCTGTCATTTCTGCGGTTGGTATTTTGGCCTTGGTCAAAATTTGTATCGTCAGAAAAAAACCATAACATGTCAGGCGCTTCAGAGTGTTTAATTTTGTTTAGAAGGCATTTTGATCGGACGTTCCGCTGTTCTCGTGTTGCTCAGCCATTAACAGTCTTCTGCGGATAACGTAGGATTTATACCGGAGATTTTCATAGACAACTCGAAGGGCCCTCATTGATTTTGAAGGGAAGCTCGTCAATGATCGCTTGTACTTGTTGAATAAATTCTAGAGATCGTACAGTATCAGAAATTTCCTCGTGTTTTTTGCGTTTTGTAAGCATTTTGATTCTGTATCGTGGCCTGATGCTTCCTATTCACAGCCAACCTTATGAACGAATGAACGACAGTCGGTTCTATGTTACCGGAACGACCCGGATTTATATCAGGCCAAGAACTGACACTCCAGCAGCATTCCCCGTACATTGTATATACAAAATGTTTATGCTGATACAAAAATAACAACGAGTGAATGGGCTTGAGGAAATTAGAGATTTCTAAACAGGTATGATTTGCACATAAAGCGGCGATAACTCTTCATATTTTAAGTGCAACTCAGCCCTCCAAGCCTTATCTGAAAAAGAGCAAGAAAGAAAAATAATAGTTAGGGAAGAAAAGGAAAGTTATATACATAAAAATACCGGGGCAGGACAAAACTAACAGACATCTACTGGACCAGACAGTGTTTAGAAAGACATTAAACGACATTCACCGGGAAACTGTTACCACCTTTTTTAGCTCCCATCCACAAATGCCGTAATCGGAGTCCAACCAATACCCATTGGCACAATTACGTTTTGGATATTGTAGCAGGTTAAACTCCTACGTATCCAGAATTGACCCCGCCATACCAAACATATGTCCGGCATTGAAGGCACCCCCCACGACACTAACCACCCTTTCACATGCCCTTTAAAACCTACTCATTTAACACCCTTCTCCCTCTGGACCCAACCTGTCGAAACAGCTTGTTTCCTGGGCCTACCTTTACGACCGGTGATATACCCTACACTGACGGGGCTTCTATCACTACTACAACAACAACAACCGGAGCAAAGTTAAAACAGAGTGGTGAAAAAAACCTTTCTTCTGCAGCCTTTCTCCGACTAAGGAAAAGCTTCTCGGAAAAATGTTTTACCATTAGGAAATGGCATAAAGTTGTAGAGTCCTTCATCTTCGAGTATACCTAGAACATCATCAAGGCATTGATCACACATAACGAAATAAATTCGTACTAAAAATCTGTCAAAGATATTATTATTATAAAATATATCTGTAAAGGGTGATTAATTTAAAGGTATTGGATTTTTGAAAATTCAAATTGATTGAGCAATATTTATTACTAGCTTTAACCCGCGGCCCTGCTCGCGTAGGAGTAGTTTTGAGGGATTTAGGATATGTACATAAAAGAATTACAAACAATAATTTCATAGAAAATAATTTTTTATTAATAACCATAATATTAAACTACCCGGCATCCGTTGCCTCGTTGAATAAAATCAAAACAACCAATCAGAAAAATATCAAGTAAAATTATTTTTATTAATTTTCTATCTCAACCCGTTTTTGAACTTTGCCTTTGGGTCATAGTTCAACAATTTATGCGGATTATGAAGTCTAGAGTGTGCTATAAATAGTGGGAAATAGGAAAAACTAAGATTTTTTAGATTAAATTTAAGCAAATATTCGACTATTAATGACGAATGAATAAAAACATGCCAATAACCTTCATTGGGTGAAAATATGAATGTATAAAAATTTTTACGTAATTTGGTGTTGTCGTTTCGTAGTGATGCGCGGGCAACGTACAGACATTCACCTTTATAGTATAGATTTTTGTGTAGAACTGTTCATGTCACTTATTTTTAAAAGATAATCTCTTTCACATGTTGACCGCAACAGCGCCGTAATTCGGCCATCCGTAAACACCAATTTGGCAGAGTGTGGCGGCGTCTCTTTCCGCCGGCAGGTGAGTAGGGGCACGCCGCAAAGCTGAGAACACCACCATTTCTCTGGATCATTGTTATCAATGACTTGCTGGAGGAGTTGGTGAGGAGGGGCTGTAGGGTGATTGCCTACGCGGATGATGTGGCAATAATTGTTAGAGGAAAGTTTGTAGATACCCTGTACGATTTGATGCAGGGATATCTGATCGTAGTTGTTCGATGGGCAGCGGACGACAGCTTCTCGGTGAATCCTCTTAAGACGGAGCTCGTCCTGTTCACGAGGAAATATTAAATACCCAGAGCTCAACTCCCCTCGATGGGGGGCGCTCCGTTGGTGCTTTCTGACACGGTGAATCACCTAGGTCTAGGAGCTCGGCCAAACACTCAAAAAAGGGTGCACGCGCCAATTATATTATATACATATGTAATACCATAATAAAGCCAATCTTGTTATGTGGAGTCGTTGTCTGGTGGAACTCACTGAAGTGGATGTTGAAAAGCAGTTGAAAAGCTAGAGAAAATTCAAAGGTCTGCACTCATTGGAATCAATGGGGCGCTTGGAACTACCCTACTGTTGGAACTACTTTTACTGTTAATCCTTTTATGTAAACTATTCTTAAGGTCAATAATTGTAAAAATAACCCATGGTTCTATATTCGACTTTAATAATAAATAATAATAATGATAATAATAATAATCACTGCAGTGTGTTCCAAGCAAAGGTGGTCGCAATCAAAGAAGCAGCTGAATGGCTACTTACTTGCGTAATAACTGTTAAGAAGGTAAATATTTACTCCGATAGCCAAGCGGCAATTAGAGCCCTAGGCTCCATTATGGTGCACTCGCCTGGTTTCGCGTTCGATTGCATCAGAATTCTTCGATATAAGGATAATCTGGGTACCTGGTCATAGTGACATTGCTGGAAACTGCGAAGCCGACGAGCTGTCCAGACAACGGACCTGTGAGGTAGTGTGCGCGCGAAAGAAGATGATCGGAATCCCCTTGACAACCTGCGCTCTACTCCTGGAAGGATGGGCTTTGCGCCAACTCAGCGAGCGCTGGGCAAGTACACGAAGGTGTAAGATCGCGAAGTCCTTCTGGCCACGTTTGGATCGGAGGTGTTCGAGGGATATTCTGAGGCTGACAAAATCTCAGCTCTCAAATTTTGTGGGCATCCTCACGGGGCACTATCCGCGGGGTATACATGGCGTGGGACTCGGAATTACCTCGAGTCCTTTTTGCGTCAGCTGTATGGAGGATGAGGTGGAATTATCTAAGCACCTGCTGCTTAGCTGCCCCGCTCTCGCTGGACTAAGATTTAAGCATCTTGGTTCTCACTTCTTTTATGCGCCTTCTGATATAGCAGGTATTGATACCAAAAATCTGATGAACTTCATCAGCAGCACAAAACGGCTAACACAACCGCAAATTAGTCACCGTTCATAGTCCGCAAATACTCAACCCTCCCCACCCCTCTCCTTTTCGTCCTATCGTTTTTTCCTTCACCTCTTTTCCCCTCTTGCAATGGTATCATAAAGGATGAACCAAATTTCTTTCGTCCAAGTGGGCCAACTCTCTGGGCAACCATTAAACCCCAATTTTGAATGACTCGCTGGAGGACTTCGATTGGTATCTCGTGAATAACTTTAGTAATGTCAGCTTCCAATGCCTTAACCGAAGCTGGTTTGTTCACAAACAATTTAGACGTTGCATATTCCCACAAATAAAAGTCCGATCTTGGTGGCCAATCCACTGTTCCGAGACGAGAGATAAATTGCTCACCAAAACAATGGCGCAGTAAATCCATTATTTCACGGGCTGTATGGCAAATAGCGCCGTCTTGTTGGAACCAAATCACGGGCTTCAATTTCGGCGTCAAAAGATCTTTTATCGTGACGCGATAGCGTTCGTCTTTGAAGAAATATGGGCTGATGATGACCTCCAACCCATAAGCCGCACCAAACGGTTGTTTTCAATGGATGTCGTGGCTCTGTTGGCTTGAACGGCTTCGCATTGCTCTTCAGCCCAAATATGGCAATTTTGCTTATTGATGTAGGCCTTAAGCCAACAATGGGTCTCAACACTATAAGCTGACCTGAGAGCGCGATGAACACTTTTCACAAAGCGTCGATTTTCGAAATACAATTGCACGATTTGTGAGCTTTGTTCAGGCGTGATGAAATGTCTGAAAAAAAGTATATATGTATGTATTTAGTTTGTTAACAGTCACGCGTGATCTGTCAAAAAAACCCCTACCTCCAATCTGATTACCCTTTACTTGTAATTTTAAAAGTTAAATGAAGAACAAAGTGAAACCTTATTAAAGAGGCAGATTATGGGTCTCCTCATTTGAATAAAATCTTTTTTCAACCAGCTATTCCTTCAAATTAGGCAACAAACAGTAGTCCGAGGAATCCGAGGGAACCATGTCTGGAAAATAGGGGAAATGTGAATCGAGTTGGAACCCTATTTCCAGTAATTTTACGACTACAACTACTGAGTCGCGAGCTGGTGCGTTGGTGGAAAAAGAAAATAACGCGTATTCCTCGATTCAAACGAATGCGAAATACAAAGAGATATATGTACCTATCTGGCTGAAACTTGGTGTGTGTTCTTGCAAGATATTCCACTGACTAAACATAACATCTATTTTACTCTTTTACTTTGCACGGTCATTTCAAACGACCCTCGTATAACCAAATCAAATACGCTGGCACTCTAATTAAATTGCGAACTATTCCAAATCTAAACCAATACGAGTATGACTAAAAACAAAAATCTCTTAAGAAACAAGTCATAACAGTTTAAAAATGTTAATCTGATCAAATTAACACAAAAAGGTTTTCAATCTCTTATGATTGTGAACAATAGTTCCGTCTTTGTTGACTGGTATAAGAAAGTGACCAACTTCCCTTTGTTGGTAAATTACTGCCAGGAGCCTTGACCAAAGGAATAAAGGTGATCAGAGAACAAATTGCCACTAACAATTAATGCCACTAACTTTACTTACTCTGAGACAATCTCGTGCTGGCTATGGCTTGTTGTTTAATACAAACCCCATATATGCTTACTCTTTCGAACAACTTCTTCCTTCTAGTTTCCATGAAGCCTCCGGGGCCGTTACATGACAACACTTGAACTATTAAATATTATATATAGTCAAGTTTAGGTGATACTGTTATAGTTTTTATTGGAAGTCTACATACACTCTTTAGCCACTCAATACTAGCATACCAACCGAAGTTTTTTTGTTAACTACATCTTGTTACATCGGTAGCCACGGTGTCCATTACACATTTGAACATACATATGTACATATCCTTACACAGTTTACCACATGCTGCAACTAAATTGCTCCGTAAATTCGAAGAGGAAAACTTCTTGCCTACGGTTCAATTTTCATCGACTGACGAATAGCGGTCGGTCTTCGGTTAACCGATGTCAACATTGCTTGGTATGTGGTAACTGATGTGCCAATGGTGCTCACTGGGACAATTTGTCATAGTGCGATAAAAGGCAAACCAACAAATATCGACAACCTGATAATATCATTAAGACATCTGAGCAAGGACAACACGATAGCTCATACATATGTGTATGTATACATGGGCATTCAAATATTTGTCAGTGGTAACTATGTATTTATGCATGTGTTTAATTTATAGTAGCATTTATGAGCATCCAACTGGTAACAGTGGTAACAAAAAAACATGGCAAACGTTGTGGATTCGCTACTTGCCACATCGAATTGATTACCAATTTACAGGTATTAAAATTGTACTAACAGTTTAGCAAATAAGCGTAAAACGTAACAAAGGAGTTACACCAACAAATATTGACCGTTATCACACCTGAAATATAACATATCAAAAAACATTATATTAACGAGTTAATTATATATGTATGTAACTAATAGTGTTTTCATTTCTCCAAAAAAATGTCCCCTCATTGAATGCCGACATTTTGAGAATTTTGTCATACACCCTGTGGAAATGTTTCGTATACAAATGAGAATAGAGCAAGAAACTCAACACTTCTACAATTTATATACTTAATATAATTGCATATACATAAATATGTATATTGATTGTGCACAGATAAACAAAAATCAGCGGAATAACACTCATCCTCCCTTTTTTTAGAGGTCAGAAAATGCCACGCATCGCTAGGCCACAGTATAACTGTTTAAGAAAAGAAAACAAAAATGTGACAGCTCTGGCGCAGGGCGGAATGAATGCTATTTGCAGCGGCACATTTCTAGTTAACATTAGACAATAAAGTAATCCATAATTGGTGGCGCAAAACCGCGCTGATACGCCCTTTTAATAATACTAATATTACATTCAAAGATGTTCATGTATCAATTATTTTGTTTGTTGGAAAACAAACCTCAAATTGACTCTGTAATGAAGCGCTAAATCCTCATACAAACGCGCAATTATAAAAACTATGTTTTTTCGCCAAGGTACATAGAACAAAATGCAACAAGTAATGCCGCACAGTGGCGCGTTTAACTAATTTAGCCGGACATAATTCATGCCACATTTTGAAATATTCAACACGGCTTAATTTTGAAATTTATTTACATTCTAAAGTATTTTTGAAACGGATTCAAGATAAATTTATACGTTGCTGACAAAACGCCTATTCTTTAAAGGTTTTATGAACTTTGTTAATATTGCTCAGCGGATACGTTTTATTTGGCAACAAATATTATTATCTCTATAAAATGAACAGCTGCATGTGAATAGAAAAAATAACAATTTGCAAAAACAAAGGGTGCAAACAGTTGTGATAATGATTTAACATGGCTTGCCGTAGCAGACAAAGTGGGTATACAGCTTTTTTCTTATTTTGCCCAATTAGTAGTGTACGCTCTCTCAATGATTTCGTAAAGTTGCAAGAAAATGTAGTTAGTTATTAAAGTTATTGGGGAATTTCTATAATTAATATTGATAAACAATATAAAGGGGATAAATTGCTGTTGCCTTAATAGTTATTTGTCTGCTAGAAATTGCATATTTTTGTGCAAACTTACATTGTTCAGGTCTCCTCCCTATCTGACAGAGAAGTTGGAAGTCCTTTCGTCAAATAAACTGTGAATGTGTGCACATGTTGTGAAAGCCTACATACTAAGCTTTCCAAAAATATTAATAAAATTATATGGGATAGTAGTTCGGAAGATTCACTGGATTAAGTGGAGAAACCTTAAAATATTACTTTTATATTTCCATCACGCATGCATTTCGCAATTTTTAACTCATTCTAATTTGTTCTATAGTATATACATATATGTATATGTGTATATATATATATAATAATTGGCGCGTCCTGATGTTGTTCCACAAACTTTCTATAGTATAAACAAGTAAAATAAATTGTCCTGTTAACTTGTATGGGCAGCTCCACTGTGCGCCGCGTCAACTAGTCATTCAGCCTTTGTGGCGCAAACACAACGATCTTAAAATATCACATTCTGCTAACATCCTACGAATAACCTTTCATTCATAGCTCGGCAGGTGGGCATCATAAATATCTCTAAGTAGCTTTTTCATGGCACGCTGCTGGAGTTCATAGTAATGCTCGAAATTCAAACTGCGTGGATATCTGCATTTCCTTGTTTTTCCTTGAGCATCGCACATGCCCACACACGTATGTACAAATATGCATTCGTGTATGAACATCTGAGGAATTGTTTCTTGCTAGTTGTGTATTTAGATGAAAATTGATTTTTCAAGGAATGGAAACGGCGCGCATTCACCGTATTTAGCGCGAAAATTTTTCAAAGGTATGCTCCTGCAGTTTTGACAATTTACCTCTAAACCAAAAGTCAGCGAACATTAGTGCTACTATCAGTGGTGTGTAAATGTTAAATGTGTGTAAATTGTTAAAGCAATTTATGCGAACTAAAAATTATTTGGGTGCGACAAGATCGTCAAAAGCGATCGTGATTATTTGAAAGATTCTTGGCAGCATCTGCTGAGTGTTACATACATATGTACGTGTACATATACATACATGTCCATCAAATCTTATTTTTAGATAAGCAAAGATAGAGCAAATTTTAATTTATTTAATGTTCGCCGATCTCATTTTTCCAAGTTTTTTTTTATGAATTTACCTCTGGGCCATTTACCTACGCTTTAATATTAACTTGCAATATATGTATGATTATTTTCATCAGAAGTGCCAAGCCAACAAAACAGCCATCTATGTTTTTTTTTTTTTTTCGGGATGACGCCCATGAAGAGGAAACTCTCATGAGTACTGCTATACCGGCATAGCAGTATGCACGACTTGTAGCCTCACAGCTACACCTACGTACTAAACACCTCTCCACTCTACCACTCTCCCCGCGGAACTGTCCAGGAAGGAATTACCTCACGGGGCTGGTTAGCTCATAGGCTGCTAGTTACTTCGTCTACAAACCTCCGCGCATCTTAGATCATTGTGGATATATTTTGCATGCGCGCAGATTCGCTTCCAGTTATCGCTCGATTTTAGCATAAAATCTATAATATTTTCTCCGTTTAAAATACCACAAGTTTCGGGGGCATAGCGTGGGCATTGGAACAAGACGTGATCAGCGTCTTCTTCCCTATCCGTGCAGATTGGGCAGTTTGGGGAACTGTCATGGCCGAATCTATGGAGGTATTTTCGAAATACTCCGTGCCCTGCAAGAAATTGGGTTAGGTGGAAGTTTGTTTCCCCATGCTTCCTTTCTAACCACGTCGTAAGGATGGGTATTAGCCCATGCGTCCATCTACCTTTCGGTGATCTGTTCCACCGGTCTTGCCAGTGGGCGATTGAACGGCGTCTTTCTTCCTCTGCAATAGTTTTACGACTTGCTCTACTGTCGTGTTCAGATAGCCTTATGTACACTCTCTGCATTTCTTTCGCCAAGATGTCCACGGGGACTAGCCCTGCTATAACGAAGGAAGCATCATCCGAAATTGTACGGAAGCCGCAGATAGTTCGCAAAGCGCTTAGCCGATAGACGGCTGTCAGTTTTTTTGTGAAGCTATTTAAGTTCAGTGCATCAGCCCAGATCGGTGCGGCATACAAAAGAACCGAGCTGACTACCCTGCTATATAGCATTCTTTTGCTGTGGCTAGGTCCGCCATTGTTTGGCATGATTCGCGACAGGCAGACCTGCACACTCGATGCCTTCTTTACAGCGTACTCCAGGTGTGTTTTGAAGTTTAAACGGCTGTCAACCATCACTCCTAGGTATTTTATAGCAGGTTTTGAAGTAATGGTTACAGACCCAACATTTACACTTATAGTTTCTACTATCTTCCTGCTGCTTATTAGAACTACATCGGTCTTATGCTCAGCTAATTCCAGCTTCATAGACCTTAGCCAAGTCTTGATCCTGCTTACTGATTCGCTTGCGATCCTCTCAATTTCGTGGATATGTTTTGCTACCATTACCACCGCGATGTCATCCGCGAATCCAATGACTTTAGTTCTGGGGGGCATATTCAGTCTTAGAACCCCGTCGTACATTAGGTTCCATAGCAGTGGGCCCAGAACTGATCCTTGAGGAACCCCTGCTGATACGATATACTCCTCAACGCCTTTGTCACTTCTATACCTCAGTTTACGGTCCCTGAAATAGCTCTCAATTATTTTGATTATATAACTAGGCGACCCTATTTTTGCGAGGGTTTCTAGTATACGCTGCCAACTAGCTGTGTTAAAAGCATTTCTAACGTCCAGAGTTACCACAGCGCAGTATTCTTTTTTCCCGCCGCGCCATCTCTTGCCTTCAATGGCTTCTGTTGCTAAATCTACCACGCATTTGATAGCATCCACTGTTGAGCGGGATTTTCTGAAGCCAAACTGGTAAGTGGATAGAATACCTTTGTCTTCAGCGAAAGACGACAGCCTGTCGCAAATAATTCTCTCCAGAATTTTCCCCATTGTGTCTAGTAGACATATTGGTCGGTAAGACTCGGGCTCGCCAGGCTTTTTGTTGCCCTTGGGTAAAAGCACAAGTGTTTGCTTCTTCCACCTCTTTGGGAAAGTGCCTTCGTTAAGGCAGGTTTGGAAGACTGCTTGAAATATGTCCGGACGTTTGGAAATTGCTAATTTCAGGGCTCTATTTGGTATGCCATCTGGGCCTGGAGCTTTCTTAGGCTTTATTTTATTACACGCCGCCTGGAGTTCTTGCTCGGTGACACGAGGGATGTCGCTTGCTTCGTGTTGGATGCAGGATGGCAAAA
>JAYXIM010008920.1:0-12910 GCA_037575425.1 Anastrepha fraterculus | reverse complement strand
GAAGACAAAAGCCGGGCTGGGATATCAGCCCAAATGTCGGTGGAAAAAGTACCTTATAAGCCGCGTCGCCAGCAACTGCACTTCTGCTGGGATCGAAGCAGGTTCCAGAAATTGTAATATATTGCCGCTATAAGGTGTTGTGATGCCAGATTCCCCATAGACTCGAATCGCAGCTCCAACAACAACGCCAGTTTTCTGCAACGTAGTGATACCATAATCCCAGCAGACTCGGATCCTGAAAGCGTTACAAGCATCAACACCGCCGATGAGGAGTCTCTTCTGCGGTCTCCTGGTGAAGTTGGCAAAGCCAGTACCATAATGGAGAAGAAGCCTAGGGACAAACTGAAAAAGGGAGGGCTAGGGGTCAAAGCTTGTTACAACCGCGTACGTCCGCCTCAAAAAGCGACATCCGACGGACAGAAACCAGAGCACTCGCATAAAATATTGAGAAGCACTTTGGATTGGAGAGAATCTTTATTTCTTCTGTAAATCTATGCGAAGGTGAAGATGTGAAGAAGAATGTACAGGAGGCAAATGCTGAAGGATCTCCAGATTAATCTTCATCGCAGTAAACTAGTCTAAGCCGAGCTTCTCCTCTTTAGAGTCCATCGCAGAACGAAATCCCTTCTTTGATACTACTTTGGTAGGTAGAGAATAGAACGCCTGACCTTCAAACTACGACCTGCTAAGCACCGTCACAAACGCAGTCATTTTAACAACTGCATTAAGCGACCATTCTAAGGTCGTTTTCCCACGACAAGCGCCCACTTCATGAGTATTGTCCACCAGCCCACCAACAAATTGCCGCTTAACTGCTTTGCTGACGACCGCACTGTCGGGTTTTAATCGCTACAAATAATTCGATTAAAATTTCAACACAGCATCTCTAATCGGTGTCATTAAAAATTACAGCGCAACTGATTTTGTACTAAGCGAGCGCCGCTAGTTGAGGGTGTAATGGTACAAATGCGAAAAGCCTGCGGCAAAATTGATATGAATGAATGCCACAGAAGTGAAATTTGCAACAGCATTAGTCAACAAAATGCACACACACACGTTCGTGCAAATCTAAGTACGTTGCAACAACGGCTAAGCTACGCTAAGTTCATTTAAGCGAATGCAAAGCTGGCTTGCTTACTGATTGACTGTTGTTAGGTTTTTGTTGTTGCCACATTTGTTGTTAGTATTGCAAAATTGTAGTATCCTTCGCACAATTGCACGCTGGGCGTTAACTGCAAAGTAATCGTCGACAACTTTGAAACGACAGAATGGCGAAAATGTTACATTGTTGCCGTAAAGTTAAAGTATTGCTGTTGTTTCTGCTTGTTTTTTTGTTGCTTTACTGTTTCTACAGCAGCCCTATTCAGCAGTCCAATGCACTGCTTTCGTCGCTGGGCGTGAAGTGATGTTGTTGCTGATGTGGCATGAACGTGCCTAGTGTGGCAAACAAAACCGTGGATGCATACAAATTATTGGACAACAATAGAATGGTCGAAGAACAAGGTAAAAGCTTCAAAAATAACATAAAAGAAGCGCAAATGTGCAATATAATAAAGAATTAGACGAGCGATATTGCTGCGGCAAGCTGCATAGTGGATGCAGCACCACTTGAGTGGGTACATAAACATATTTCGAAGATATTCACAACTCCTGTGGCAGGGTAATTTCAAACTGTACCAGGCACGGGAATATTGCACGCCTGCTGGGAATCGTGGAATCTGCCAAGTAGACTGAAATAAGACTTGAGGTAGAATGATGACCAACCAGTCTCTCAAGTTCGCTTGAGTCGCCAGTATTCACTGGTTGAACAACTAATTAGATTAGCCACTAACAACAGATGAGTCTAACCTGTACAGTTGCAGAGTTTCTCACTACATTTAATCAACATTCGATGAACGATGATGAGAAAACTTACGCAGTAAAGGTTACTAAGAAATACTTACAGAGCACCGGACCTTAAGACCGCCGGTTAAAAGCTTCGCACACTGATTTATATCAGAGCTGTAGAGACGAAGAAAATGCAGAGTCTATTGAACACCGCCTGATTCCAGATTTCTGATGGAATTTTGCTGCAAATTGTAGACAGTAGAGCCGCTGCCTCGCTGAAGGGGTTTTATAAAGAAAGACAAGCTCAAAACAGTGTATCAAGGCCATTTTGAATAAATAAACTCGAAGTTGTCAGAACAAAGCTTCTGTCGTTTCTATTTTAGCTCAGTCTGGTTTATTTTGGACATCACCTTATACTATATAACTTTTGAGATATAAACTTGCATTTTGAATTTTCTGAATATATTCCCGGAAACTATTTGATTAGCTATGATCTATGACTCTGAGGAGGTTTCTGATTTCTCACAGGAAGATCTCGCTCCTTGAAATGTCGATTCTGCCTACTGTGCGCCAATATTAAAACTTCTGCAATTATCTCTTTTTTTCCTACTTTTCACTAACTCTGTCTCATTTCACACTCGCTCGCCTCATTTAACATTAGGGCAGAACGAACGTAACAAGAGTGATGATAAATACTCTGAACTACGACCCAGCACTGGGTGATAATGAGCCAACCGCGTTCGCAGACAAACAGCCGAGCAAAATTGCCGTCGGGCAGGAAGTTGCCGGCAACACACAACGCGTATACTGATTTTTCCACATTTGTATATTAGGCGGGACTTAGCTGGTAAGCTACACATTTTTTACGAGAGTTAAAATGCAACCTTGTGAGTTGAAGGGCATGCAGATTACATATAATTCGTGACAGCAACTGCTCAACTTTTTCAGACATTTCATTTATTTCTGTTTTATTTGCCTGCAACGAATACCAATTAGTATGGATGGCAATTGCTGCAGCCGGTAACAAAGCATTACGGTATTTTTTCTATCTGTCTTTCGCTCCTAGTTTACATGTCACACACAGGTGGGTCCGCAACAACAACAGCACATAACCCACAATAATGCAACAACTCGAAAAAAACCCAAGCAGCACATGTAACTAGCCATTGAAACGCGGTGGCTACATTCCGCGAAAGTGGCTAATAACGCTTCAACTCCCAAAGCACTTCAACTCGATGAACTCCACGCTGGCCGCTACCAGATGCTGCAGCGTCCGCTTATACTACTACAAAGTGGCATAAAATAACAACTCGCCGTCATCGTTCAGTGGGCGCCGGATGGTACTAAAGCGCAGGTAAAAAGTCGTCAACTGCCCGTTACTGTCATCGTCAACGCTGGTGAATCTGCGTGGCGTACGGAGATTGCGCGCGCTGCAGCTCTCCAAGCCCAACGTAGCAAAAAACGTTTTTGCAATTAAAAAAAGAACAAAAAACAAACTAAACTAAACAAATCTGCTTTGTATTGCTTGTTAGTGCGGCTGGCCTTTTTTTATTTGCTTCCATCTTTTGCTGCCATTGTAGTTTATGAGCTGCATTTTGACAGTGTTTGACGTTTAGCCGCACCATCAGCAGCTAGCAGCCATCGGCAAGGTATGTCAAATAGCACCAAACTAAATGTAAACCCACAGCAGCACCAACAACAACCAACAATTTGTGCCACCATCACTGTGTGGCACTTGGTCTTCTTCGCCACCGGCACATTCAAAAACGTCGTCAACATGTCATTACAACAAATGCAACCTAGCCATTCCGGCTAGTTGCTGCTGACTCGTACAGGTTGGTGCATAGAGTAATGGGAGAATGACTGAAAAAATCATAAAAACTCAACAAAGCAACAACGAATTTTTAAGTTTTTAAGTTAGTCAGTCAGTCAGTTTAACAAGGTAATGGATCCTGTCAATGGTACATAAACTTTCACAGTTCATCTTCAGTTTGTTATTGTACATACATACATGCATACATACATACGTTAGTGGGCAGGCCACACATTTTAGAAAGATGCTAATATCGCTAATGATGTCTACGACGATGAAGTGCTGCGATCGCAACAAAAGACAAAGCTGACTGGTAGGAAGGTATTTGTGGAAAAGATTCCCTTGATTTATTAAAAAAAATTTTTTTTTTAAATTTAAATAAAAATTTAAAAAAAGTTGAAGAAACAGAAATACAAAGCATGGCAGAAATCGGGTTTTTCTTCTCGGACTTTGCTGCATGGTTAGTCCCTATGGAATCAACCGAGTTATGCTCATCTTTATCTATTCTTTCTTTACTTTCCCGTCCAAACTTCGCTACTAGATAAGCGAACACAATCTTCTAGAGTAGTACTTTTTTTGTTTTTTTTTGTCATGACAAACTAGAGAGTACAGCACTCAAATACCTTAAGTCCATTGCACTGCACTCGAGTTCCCTTTTTATTTTTTTTTTAAATCTACCCGACCTCCGGAGAAATCAGAGTAGATCTTGGAAGGAGCCAAGATGGTCGCTTCTTAACACATCCATACCAAAGACTTCAATCCTGATTCAAGCGGCAGACGCACAGAAAGTGGTCCGCCGTCTCATCCTCATCTCCACATGCTGGGAAGAGTGCACTGTCTTAGATGCCTACCTTTTCTATGTGCTTCACCCATAGAAGGTGGCCCACCGGTAGTCCAACCAGTTGCCTACAGTCCCTTCTGTTTAATGACTGGAGGATCTGCGACAGTCGGTCGAAGAAAGCAGATAACATCAGCTTTGTCCATCTGCAGACTCTCTCAGTCTACCAAGCTCGCTTATAGTGTTGTACTTTTGATTTCTTTTCTCCTTTCTTTTTTCCTATCCTTGATAGAACTTTCCTTCTGATGGAACTTCGCTTTAAGATGAGCCCCGAAGCACAATTATCCAAAGTCATACCCACTTTCCCGCGCAAAAGCACCTCAGCCCCGGTCGAAGCATAATCAAGTACACTTTGAGGCAGCAGGACAGATTTACTAGGACTAGTTTTAGCTGCTTTCTGTCTTTGGGACTTCAGAATTGAAAGAGGGCACTGCGTCAAGTAATAGTAATAAAGGGTGATCAATTTAGATGTATCGAATTTTAGTTTGAAATAAAAAAACGAAAATTCAAATTGTTTTGCTCAATCTCAATCTTTATTATTTTTGTGTATACCCATTCATGACATTTATTTTTTAGAGATAATCTTTACCAAATGTTGGCCGCAACTGCACCGTAATTCGGCCATCCGTAAACACCAATTGCCTCAACTTCCAATGCCTCAACAAAAGCATTTCGACTATACATACCGCCACAAATAAAAGTGGTGTGATATCACACGATCTAGATGGTCAATCCACTGGTCCATGACGAGAGATAAATTGCTCACCGAAACGAGAATGCATTTCGGCGCTTTACGACAAGTAGCACCGTCTTGTTGGAATCAAATGTTGTGGATATCACGGGCTTAATTTTCCGGCATCCAGCATCAAAAAGTCGTTTATCAAGGCGCAATAGCTTCCGTCATTCACTGTTACATTGGCGCCACCTCGTCTCTGAAGAAATATGGGTCGATGATTCCTCCAGCCCAAAGACCGCACCAAACGGTTGCTTTTAATGGGTATAATGGCTGTTCTTGAATGACTTTCGGTTGCTCTTCAGTCCAAATTCGACAATTTTGCTTATTGACGTAGTCATTAAGCCAAAAGTGGGCCTTATCGCTGAAAGAAATTCGGGTTCCAATTGCGGATCTTCTGCAAATCTTTCAAGAGCGCAACAACTGAAATTATGACGCTTTGGAAAATCGGCCTGCTTGAAATCTTGGGCTAGTTGTATTTTATACGCTTTCAAACCAAGAGTTTTGCGTAAAATCGCCCAAGTAGTGCCAAAAGATAGGCCAAGTTGTTGAGATCGGCGCGGAATCGATTATTTCGGCTTTATTTAGTTTAACAGTAGTGACGCATGATCTGTCAAAAAAGACCCTATAGGAAAAAGTACATCCAATCTGAGACCACTTCATATGATAGGGAATAGATAGTAATACTTACTTTCCACTTTCCCTCCTTCTCAAATATTTAGTAGAAGACTAAACAGCTGCTGGTTGTAACGCTGGTTGACCTCAGTTTGTTCAGTTAGAGGAGAGCTATAGAAAAGCATTCAGAAGAATACACTCTGCTAAGGTTTTACCCTGCCTACGGGCAACTCTTTATAAGTAAAAAATCGGATTTTTCTACCGAACTTGAAGACGATGAAAAGGTTTGGGTACATACATAAATATCAACAGAACTTCTAGTCAATACTTTCCGGTTAACGTAAAAACCAGGTTATCAGAGTACTTGAATAAATTATCTTTATTGAGCGATGAACATTTTCACTAGCGGTATAATTAGAAAACAGTTAACTTGAGACGCATTCAGCCGGGGACACTTATGCTGACGGTGGAGATCCAAAAACGAGCAGTTTCTTGAGCTATATCTCATTTGCTCTTGCGTCACTAACTAATAACGAAGGTCTAAAATATTTTATTAACCTTTTATTAACTAAGAAGTGTTCTAAGTTACTTGACATGCTGAATACAAACTGTCTGACTGGCTCCAGCATATCGCATTTTCTAAATATTTTGACTTAAGAATGCAAAACATGCGTGTTTTTTTTAGGCTATATTCAAAATTACAGCATGAAACTTTTTGTCTAATTTTCTAATATTAATAAAAGTTAGCCGAAGGTCATAAATTTTATCGCTTTTAAGTCGGAATACCTCGAAAACCGTATGAAATTGTGCTCTACAGAGGTCAAATTCACCTGCAAGAAAGCGTAGTTTGGTTCTTGAATTAACTTGTTTTGCAAACCTGTGCAAACTACTTCAAAATTTTAGATACAGATGGAGAAGGCGTCAAAATTATTTTTAAGGACATTTTGAAAAAATGTTCTCTTACATTTTTTTATATATTTTCTTCTATTATCTTTGAGCATATTTTTTGTCTCGTAAGTCAAGCAACGACAGAGAGCGAGAAAGATAGGAAACACATTCAAATAAATTGAGTATTTCCAACAGGGTTAAGCGGTGATATTTTGAGAGGTTGAAGAATGCCGGCGGTCAGCAGACAAATCTGGATTTATGAGTGTATGTAAATACGTGTGCTCGCTTGACCGATGCTATACATATAAATACTACATAAATACTCTCAGTTAGAATATCGTTCATTATCAACTTGTTTACTACAGTTATACTTACACACGAGTATACCTAGTGTTGTTAGTGTTGCTTCTCTATTTAAACTTAACATTTTGCATTGCTGTCAGTGTTACTGTTGTTGCTGCTGCTGTTGCCCACCAGCAAGCATAGTTGTTAGCTGTGCATACAAGTGACTTCGCAGCTACTTGGACTGACTCAAATGTTTTTGCCTCTTCTGTTCCTCCCTCTCCCGCTCTTTCGCCACTTGCTGCTGTGCAAAAATTTGCAGTTGACTCATAAATTCTAACAGCATAAAATATATTAACAAACAAACACGATCAATACTCGTAGAACAGCAATGGGCAGAAAGAAAAAGCAGAGTTGTTGACGACATTAGCGTGTGGCAACATGTTGTTACGCTTGTTATTTGTTGTTGCTGCTGAGCTAGCTAGGATGAGGATCTGCTGCAAGCTACTTTATTACTATTTTATAAAAGATTTTTGTATACGTTTGTTGCTGCTACCTTTGCCGCTGTTGTTGTTACAGCTGTTGCTGTTGCTTTGGTTGTCATGTCGGGCACGTCGAGTAACTTTGGTTGCTTTTAAATCATATTAAAATTAGTTGCTAACAACACAAGAGCAATTGCAAATAGCAGCGGCAGTGCATAGTAATCACATGTGTGCGCATGCCAATCAAACAACAACAACAACAATAATAAGCACAAGGCAATGCCTCGCTGCAAACCAAAGAAGAGACCAACTCTCGAATGCTGCTCCTTTTTAATACGAGTACCCTTCGGTCGTTGCTGCTTGTTGTTGTAATATGTGTTGTTGTAATTTTTATTATTGTTTATTGTTGTTCTTAACGCAGTTGAGCAGCTGATTTTACGTTCCAAGTTGCTCGTCGTCTTATTACATATGTAAATCTCGCTATTTCCTAGTATTATTTAACTGTACTGGTACTTGTCGGGTGTCACTTGTTGAGGGGGACGTAGTTTGATTTTTAAACTGAAAAAATTTTGAAAAAATGTTATGAAATTTTTAGTGCAGGGTTTTTAAAAAAACTGGTTCATTTTACCATTATAATACTTTTTTATTAATTATTTGTGAGAAAATATAATATATAAAAACATTTTTCGGGAAACAATTTTATTTTTTTGTTTACAGGTTCTGGGAAAATGTATAAAAAAAATGTTTAAGAAAAAGTTTTATTTTTTTGTGTAAAATTTGTGGGAAACTGTATAAAAAATATTTAAAAACAAATTTGTTGGAAAATTTTTTTTAGTTTTTTGTTTAAAATTCGTAGGAAAATATATGAAAAAAGGATAAATAAACAAGTGTTGGTTTCAAAAAAAAATTGTTTGTGCTTAAGCTCGTGGGAATATATAAAGGGTGTTTTTTTTAGAGGTTAGGTTTTCAAGTTGGCACTACTTTTTTCGTAGATGGTCTTTTTGACAGCTGTCACTTGATTTATGCTCAGTTTGGTTTGCCATTTCATAATGAATAGACTTACACCTGAACAACGTTTACAAATCGTGCAAATTTATTACGAAAATAATAGTTCGGTTCGCGCGACTTTCACAAGAAAATTTTGTTCAGCGCTGAAGCTCACTTTTGGTTGAATGGGTATGTCAATAAGCAAAATTGTCGCATTTGGAGTGAACATAATCCATAAGCCATTGCTGAGACGCCGTTACATCCTCAAAAAGTCACTGTTTGGTGGCAGAGGGAATCATTGGTCCATATTTCTTTAAAAATGAAGCCGGCCATAATGTTACAGTCAATGGAGAGCGCTATAGAGCCATGATTAATGACTTTTTCGTGCCTGAATTGGACGATGTTGATGTGGACGACCTTTGGTTCCAACAAGACCGCGCTACATGCCATACAGTCAACGCAACAATCGATTTATTGAAGGAAACTTTTGGTGAGCGCATTATCTCGCGCCGTGGACCTGTGGCGTGGCCTCCAAGATCGTGCGATATAACACCGCTGGACTATTTCTTGTGGGGCTATGTGAAGTCGCTTGTCTACGCAGATAAGCCCGAGACGACATACGGCCCCAATTGCTGCAAAAAGTGGTCAAAAATTGGGCCTCTCGGCTGGAATTTATTCGAGCCAGCCGCGGCGGCCACTTGCCCGAAATCATTTTTAAAACATAATGGCAAACCCTTATCTTTATAATAAAGCTAAATTCTTGGCCATAACATTAAATTATATACGTTTTATTTCATCTTGAAAACCTAACCTCTAAAAGAAACACCCTTTACATATTAGGCCGGGTTGATTTGTGGGGTCGCAAAAAAAATCGCCATTTTGCTCTGTGAAAATCATATTCTAGGGATCAAAATAAGAAACTGCCGAAGGAAACATACCTCTAAAACGAATTCAGATGTCCCCCAATTTGGGTTTAAAGCTTGTGTGATAATGTATAAAGAAAATATTTAAAAAAAATTGTTTGGGAAGAAATCTTGTTGAGCTTCCAATATTTTTTGGTAGCTATATTGCGAAATAAAAACTAGGTTTTTTAAAACGTTATAATTTATATTTTAATTTACTGCGTGGCCGTGTTTACAAAAAGTTCAACTGCTTATGATAATTTGCGAATATTTGCACGTATATATATATGGGCATATGTAACTGTATTAGGCAAGCGAAAGGATAAGTAATGTTATGTATACATATCTTATGCTAAGTAAAAGCCTGCGTATACCTTGTATTTTTGTATGTTGTGCATATGTACATAACTGCATTAGACAAGCGAAAGGAGAAGTAATGTTATGTATACATATCTTATGCTAAGTAAATGCCTGCGTATACCTTGTATTTTTGTATGTTGTGCATATGTACATAACTGCATTAGACAAGCGAAAGGAGAAGTGATGTTATGTATACCTTTGTTGCCTAAGTAAATGCCTGCGTATACTTTGTATTTTTGTATGCCGTTAAGCGAAAAGGAATATTGTAAGGAATGCATAAAAACTGAAAAATAATATAACATGACATTTTAAGGTGACCAGCTAACATAACATTTTAAGGTGACCAGCTTATATAAATTATAAATATTGGCTATAGTTAAGAAGTTAGTTTGTAGGTTGTGTAGCGGGATTAGCTGCTGCTCCGAACATCCTCCCCCCGTTGAAAGGTCAGGGCTTTCAACAGAAGCATTTACAGGAAGGACGCACAGCTTATTGATAGCTCTACGTGTAATGCCAGTAGGTGTACGCAAGACGGCTACTCGTGCAACATCGTCAGTTCCAGTGATGAGTTCGACTACCCGTGCCAAAGGCCATTTTAGTGGAGCCGTGTTTTCCTCTTTGATGCACACAATGTCGTTGACCTGGATGCTAGGCTGAGGCGTCCGCCATTTAACTCGCTGCTGTAGAATAGTTAGATATTCTTGACTCCAACGCTTCCAGAAAATTTGTTGAATGTAGGATACGCGCTGCCATTGATTGAGCCGGTTATAATTCAGTGACGTAAGATTAGGTTCAGGAAAAGCGGTTGGTGGGCCACCAATCAAAAAGTGACCTGGCGTAAGCACATCAAGATCTTCTGGATTCTCTGAAAGTGGAACAAGAGGACGCGAATTTATTATAGCTGTTATTTGACATACCAAAGTACGCAATTCGTCAAATCCAAGAATTGAGGACCCAACTGAACGATATAAATGCTGCACTTCGACGAACTCGTTGCGAAATGTAGACCAAGCAGTGTTCAGTGAGTGCGGTAAGCTTTCATCCCACTCCAGCTTATCCCTCCACATGCGCTGTAAAATAATTTTTCCTCTGGTCAAAGTGGGGCCAATGAGTCCAAGCGGATCATAACAACGAGCTAACGTAGATAACGCCGATCGCTTGGAATTCTTGCAAAATTCAGGTTGCGACTTAAACGAAAAGAGCAGATTGTCATCAAACGGCTTCCAGATCAAACCCAATGCCTTGGTGATGTCGCTGCCGTCATTAAACTTAAGCAAGTCTTGTTTATCAGTATCAGGAATATTACGAAGAACATCTGGACTATTGGAACACCATTTTCTTAGCTGGAAGTTACCTCGAGCGAGAATATTCGTTGTTTGTCGTTTGATTTCTTCTACTTCTTCCAAAGTATCGCCACCACTTATCAAGTCGTCCACGTAAAAGTCTCGAATGATCGTTTGCGAACCAAGTGGATAAACTGAGGATTCATCCGACCCAAGTTGGTGCATTGAACGAATCGCTAGGAATGCTGCAGATTTAGTTCCATATGTTACAGTGTCTAATTTATATATATTTAAGTCATCTTCAGGAGAATCACGCCACAATATACACTGGAGCATGCTATCCGGTGGGTAGATCCGGACGCATCTATACATTTTGCAGATGTCTCCAGTGAGTGCAATCGGAAACGTACGAAAACGAATTAAAATATTGAAAAGTTTGGGCTGAATTGTTGGTCCAGTCATGAGTAAATCATTAAGTGATAAACCCGAGGTTGTAGCTGCAGAACCGTCAAAAACAACTCTTAATTTTGTTGTAGTACTTTCGTCTTTAATGACGCAATGATGCGGCAGAAAATATTTGCACTCATGGATAGCAGAGTTTGGAACTAACGACATGTGATTGAGGTCACGATACTCTTTCATGAATGCACAATATTTTGCCTTGAGCTCAGGATTACGTACGAGTTTTCTTTCTAGGTTTTGAAATCGGCGTCGAGCTTGTGAGTACGACTCACCTAACGAATCTAAATTTAGTTTTGTTGGCAGGCGAACCGAATATGCGCCTGAGGCTAAACGAATGAAATTTTGCTTGAAATGCAACTCACAGTCAAGCTCCTCTTTAGAATTTTTAGAAATCGGTTCAACGACATGATCGATCTCCCAAAACTGCCGGACTAAATCATCCAGCCGATCATCAATATTGATATCTGTAGTTGAGCTGTGACTTGCTACGAATGTTGAAAGTTTGGGGGCCTGTTGCTTACCGCCAGACAGAACCCAACCAAGGCGAGTTTTTTGAAGTAATGGTATTTCAGGTGCTAATTGAATCTGTCCTACGCAAAGTAGCTCATAGAAAAGTCCTGCTCCGATGAGCAGATCAATACGCTGGGGCACGTTAAAACCAGGATCAGCTAGTTGAATGTTTGAGGGTATGTTCCAATTAGCGATGTTTATTGAAGCGACTGGTTGACTATCGGTAATTGTTTTCACCACAACGGCAGTCATATTTGTACAAAAATCTGAAGTCCGCGACTTCAGAACTATATCAACGGAGCACCCATCAGTCGAAAAGCTTGCATCTCCAATGCCGGAGACTGCGACCAATGATTTCGTCCTAGTAAGTTGTAGCTGGTTAGCGAAACGAGTTGTAACGAAGTGAAGCTGCGAGCCCGAATCTAGGAGGGCGCGGCAAGGTACGAAGGTTCCAGCACGATTTTTAATTAGAACAATTGCAGTGGCGAGGAGCACAACATCAGGAGAAGGAGTATGAGCATGGGACGTGACAGATAATGATGCAGTCCTAGCATTCGATTCAGAAGTAGTGCAAGGTGCTTGGCACTGAGCAGTTGGTGAAATGGATAACCGATCAAAATGTAACAGTGTATGATGCTTCCCTTGACAGCTGCGACAGGGTCCCGATTTGCAGTCACGAATCTGATGACCTTTCTTCAAACAATTAAGACATAGGTTGAGCCTTTTAGCTTCTTTCTGGCGTAGATTTGGCGACAAATTGGTGTAGCGTTGACAACGGTAAATTACATGTTCGGGGGATTCGCAAAATACGCAACTACCTACTGAGCTATTCGAAGCAACAAAGGATTTTCTTGGATTTGTACTCACGCTTTTGATGACTTTTACCGGAATGCTAGCTTGTGTCTGCAATGCATATTCAACGTTTTCG
>JAYXIM010008918.1:0-12972 GCA_037575425.1 Anastrepha fraterculus | reverse complement strand
TCGCTCCGGCATAGTGAACCGAAATTACTTTTCAGGAACCAAAATTACTTAATATCGAAGTACTCGAATGCAGTCGAGAGAGAATTTAGGCATTCCTCGACTAATTTCGAGTGCACCAATAACGAGCCCAGTGCCTAATTGTCGCTTGGCTCAAAATCTCTAAGAATACTAGACTGTCCATTGCTTAAGTCTAGCTTGACCGCAAAGAGTCGAAGCCGTTATTATTTATATCTAAGCAATGCTATTTTGTGTGCGAACCGGTATGAAGTAAAAGCAAATAGTCATGAGAGCAAAAAAATGCTTTTATCTACTATGTTGTGTTGCTTGCTGTGATTAATGTTTTTAAATGAGTGTGTGCGTGTTAGATTCCCATGAATCCTTCAAATCTTTTTCTAAAAATCGGTTATAATTTTTTTGGCACGAACATGGCGCCTCCTTTCCGTCTATCTAAATACATATGCGTCATTATTACGAGAAGAAAAATAAACATCATTCGATTGTTTCTGAGCTTCTTTACTTTTATTGACTTGTCGACATAAATCTACGACACTTTACGTAACCTCAAGACTACCGAGTTTCGCCTGCAATACGACCATTGTATGACCAGCCAATTTCGCTTAGTTACCTTCCTTCAAGTTGTAGTTTTGTTTATCATTTATTTTGCAGCGAGTTAGCAACTCTCAAATAGCTTATCAAATAGTAAATTCCTTTGTCATGTATTTCAGCAAGCGCTTTGCACCAATACGAGTTGTGTAAGATTGACTCTTTCCGAAAGTCATCTAAGGTATAGGCTAAAAAAATCGCCAAAATACATACTTTTGCTAGATGAAAGTATTCGTTAATTGATTCTATTTCACAGAGCTGCATTTCTTAAAGAATGTATTCTGGAAATTCAAGTAGAGTTGCATGCGCTAACCCATACTTATCGCATGCTTTGGCTGCAAAATCGACGTATAAACTTGATAAATAATTTTCCATAGAAAAACGTTAATTTATTTAACGGCTGATAAACACATCAAGCTTACCAAGTTTATCAGGAATTTGCCCTTAATGAAGGCGCTTAATGCATTAGCTCATAAGGAACTCTGAAAAGTCATCAGCCGGCCAGCCTCGTCTAGCTCTCAGCTACTTCGTGGCTCGTTTGTTTAGATTTTATTTACATAGGAATAAATTAATCTAAACTTTAAAATTCTGTACGACTTTTAAGAACTCCTTTATTTAAAAACGGTACAGAGGCGCTATTTCATTCGCAAGTAAATACAGCAAAGAATTGGTTAAAATTGCTTCAATGAATGATGTTAAAGAATAAAATACGATTATATAGAACCAATAAATGTAGGCAGATGGTAATAGGAAACCATGTTTATTCAAGTTAAAATATTTCTGGAAGCGAACTTTCACAAAAAGCACGTACGATACACTACACTCGCTGGAGAACTGTTTACTCTTGCGTCTATTCCAAGCTATCACAAATACAAATATTATTAAACAAAAAAACCGAATTTACACGAAAAAAGCTGAACAATGAGTGTGAGTAGCGCCAGATACCATCTACATATATTCTCAATTCACATAAATATTACAACATTTACAAAATGTCAAAGTTAAGAAGGTACTGAATATTTTAACTCTCCACGAGCTGTAAATCATTTTTCAACATTTTTCTAAACTACGAGTGAAATACAATATTTGTATGCATGAAGAAATCACTTTAGGTCAAAATGAATTTTTTTTTGTGTGAGGGATGGACAAAATCTCTGTTCAGCTCATAGTCTTGTCTAACTTTAATAGCTGCAAGCGCTCAAAGATTTACCCACATATGACTAGATTTTCTACTCTACTCTACTCTTAGAAGCGAACAAATGGGGAAAAGCTGGTACAAAATTGCAATTCTTACAATTTTCCCACCATGTTTTTGTGCATGTGTAGATACATTTTTATGTGTGTATGTGTGCGCACTCATATATGTATGTATGTATGAATGTATGTGACCAATGCCTGCCGCAGGCAAAAGATGAATGACTTTCAATGCATGTGAAGAAAATCGGTAAAACGAAGAGGCGAAAATGTGGTGATTTTTCCGCGGCAGCTAGCAACAGCGACAATGAGAAAAAACGGCATGAAAAGAAGCAGGAAGCATGCATGTTGGCTATAGTGTACATTTGCTTAAAGTTGTGCACTAAAGGGAGATTTCCTTTGGGTTTATGGTGCAATTCACTTTTCACGCTTTTGCTTTGCTATTGTAGGCGATACGTCTTTTTTACTATCTTTGAGTGTAAAGATTTCAGTATTTAATAATATTTGTGTGATTTTTTTTTAGTTTTTTAGGGTGCCTGTATGAAGCTGTTTGAATTTGTTTTATCAGATACAGATCAGATGAATATCAAAAAGAGAGGAATTTCTTGGATCTTAAAATAAAAACAATACAATGCGCCCCAATTTTTATTTATTTAAACTATATCTTCGGCGATGTGTGAGTAACAATATTAAAATAAGATGTGGCCTACGAGCCTCAATGTCGTATCTTGCGACGGGTGAGAAAAATGTTTGGAATAAATTTTATAGATTACCCACATTACACAAAAAAAAAAATTAAATAACAAAAAAAAAAAAAATTAAATAACATAAAAAATTAAATAACAACAAAAAAATAAATAAATAAAAAATAATAATTAAATAACAAAAAAATTAAATAATCAAAAAAAAAAAAGGATTAAATAACAAAAAAAAAAATTAAAAAAAAAATAATAATTAAATAACAAAAAAAAATTAAATAACAAAAAAAAATCAAATAACAAAAAAACAATAAATAAACAACAAAAAACAAAAACACTATCCGCGTCAAAGTAAGTGACAAATTTTGATTATTTATGTATTTTTTTTTAATTTTTTCTTTTATTTATTTTTATAAAACCATAATTTATACTACAAAAAATCATATAACGCAAAGTCACAAACTTTGTACAAGTATTCGGCAAATTTTGATACATTTTTAAAAAATTTTGGAAAAATTCTGGGTATGAATTTTTTTAGTCCATTCAATTTAAAAAAATACTGTCAGTATGAAAAGAAAGTGTACAGTCATATATCGACAAGATTTGATTATTTTTTTATTATTTAAATTTTTTTTATAAAAACATACTTTAACAATACAACAACCACACAGTGCACAGTTTAGAACTTTGTATAAATTTTATAATTCAAGATTTATTTATTTAATTTATTTTTATAAAAACATACTACACACCACAATAAAAACATTTAACGCAAAGTGACAAACTGTGTACAGAATTTTTAAAAATTCCTAAAATTTTCATCAATATTCAAAAAAATTTGGAAAAATTCTGGGTATGCATTTTTGTAGTCCATTCAATTTTTAAAAATGTACTGTCTGCGTCAAAAAAATTTATGATGCACACATACATATGTATACTGGCTAGTTTTGAAAAATATTTTTGTTTTTGTTTTTATTTTAGTTTTTTATAAAAACATGGTTCACATTACAACAAAAACCAAAGTCAAACGCAAAGTCTAATACTTGTACAAAACTTATAAAAGTTCGGTACATTTTCATGAATATTTCAATATTTTAGGGAAATTCTAGGGATGTAGTTTTAAAGCTCATTTAATTTTATCATAACAAAGTGCAAGTTTTAAGTGCCTCAGAGTTCACCTTGATTTTTGACAATTGTTTTTCGCTGAGGTGCTGCGCATTTTCTCTACTTTTTTTACAAAAAAATAGGCGAATTGCATACCCAGTATTTTTATAAAAAAAAATTAAACATTTCGACTAAGCATGAGACTTTGCGTTAAATAGTTTTTGTTGTAGTACGAACGATATTTTTTATAAAAAAATAAATACTCAAAATTTGTCAGTAATCTGATGCCCCGTTCTTGTTGTTGTTGTAGCAGTACTACAAGCACCGTCAGTGTAGGGTAGGCAGCTCTTGGTCGGGAAAAACCCGAGTCATTCCGGTAACATAGAACCAGCTGACATGGGAATGAATATGGTACCCTCTTTTTTAACGCTGGCAGTATAAATTTTCTCTTTGTGCAATAGTATAATAGATTAACCCATTTGTAGATCCAATTTACATCAATCAAATTGCGTTCAAACCCCCACTACTGAGTGAACCGTTAAAACAGCTTTTACACCTCTTTGATTTGTTCATACTGTTGTTGTTTATTGTCCTTGTCAACTCTAATTTATGTACATAAAGTCACAACGACTTCCGTACAGCAAGAACGTAAGTGCAGATGTGTAGATGTGTAGATGTGTGTGTGCATATGTTGGGGTCTATGCGTGTGGCTTGTGCAAGGCAGTGACATCTACCCGGAAGTTCAAGAGCAAAGCGTAATAAAAAAGGAGCAAACAATGCATGGAAGAAAAGCAGCTAGGAAATGAGTTAGAATGTCATATTATTAATTCACAAATGGATTTATGTGCAAATGTGTGCCACTTATTTACTTCCTTGAGGTATGTTGTGAACATGCGATGCTTAGAACTTTTTCCAAATTTGGTGAAAGTTGGTTTCGAAAATGTTCTATAAAAAATAAGCAAAACAAAAAAAAAAAAAAAAAAATCCAGTAGCGTTGCAAAATGTGTTGAAGAATGTCAGAGTAACAGTTTTAGCAAACTATAATTACTTTACTACTTTACCTCTATACTCGTGCAATCTGAAAATCAATGAGTTGAAATAAATAAAATAAAATAAATAAAGAGTAGTAGTAGTAGTAAAATTTCATAAGAGTAGCATCAATAATGATGAAGACAGTGACTTTTTAAGAATTTTTAATTTCTTGTGTGGACCTTCGAAAATTAGTATAAGAAGGTTACTTTCAGTTTTGCTACTTTACGAAAATCAATTCTGAAAAGGCAACTTGAAGATGCTCATCTGGTTGCGAATAGAATATTAATAAATGTTGACTAGAATATCGAAAAATATAACTTTGGGAAAAACGCAATCCAATCCATTTTCTCAGTACAAGTAGATGGCCGTAGTGATCGATATCTCGTAAAAGTAAATTGACCGCTTTATTCTTTTTGGCACATAGCTGCTGATTGAAACAAGGTTTTCATGAAAACCAAATAATGACGAAAGCACTGGTCGAGAACAGTTCTTTTTCATATCTGGTGGAAGACAGCGTTTGTTGGATCGTATGGTGCCACCAACTAATGCGAGTCCTATAGCAGCGAGACTCTTAGCTCCATTCAATGTGACGAAAAAATTATCGCCTACTATTGTACGGCCGCTGTTTACATATCGGTTGGATAATTGTAGCATAACATTTTCCCCTTGCTCAACTTCACGCTCTTCTCCTTCTGTTCGGCCTCAATACAACTTTCCTTGCAACGGATATTTGGTTGTGGAGCCACCTGCTCACCAGATTTTTATGCCGTATTTCGCCGGTTTTGATGGAATATATTGCGTGAATCTTGTTCGGCCTCGATATGGAAGTAGTTGCTCATCGATAGTATTATTTTCATGCGCGTCATAATTATCTTTAAGGTTTTCATAAAAGATATTCCATATATCGCGAATGGGCGCAGCTTTATCGGTTACAAAAATAAGATATGTTTAATTTTAGCCCCCCTACTTGGTTTCCATGGCTCAGTCGTATAGAATTTATTTATTTGCATATTTAGTAAAAAATGTTTTAGGTAAAAAAAAATTAAGATCTATTGATATTGAGGTTAGGTTAAATCCGAAAATAGCCCTTTCAACAGGTGCATTACGTGCATAATTCATTCTAGCAGTATCGGCATGGAAAGGCAACGAAGCACGAAGATACTTCCGTGGACCATTAAAATTTATTCTTTCTAAAAGTAACTGACAGTCATAAAATCCTTGCATAAGCAAAAACTTAAAGTTAAAGATAATATTGATTTTCTCTTGTCGTGCGATTTCAAATCGAGCAGCGCTAAACGTGCAATATACGAAGGCATAGGATACGAAAAACCCAATGGACGTAAGGCAAACTATAGAAACACCTTCTGCACGCGCTCTAGCCTATCAATGTGAAACTGGTCGAAAGGGTGCCAGATTATTGCAGATACTCCAGATGCGAGCGAACAATAGAAGGGCTGACGTGGAGTACGTTGTTTATTACGGTCGTAAATTTTTTTTGGTAGCAATGACATTCGGTCCATGTGAGGCTTTAGCGCAATAACCCTTTTCGCGATTTCGAATGAGTTTAATAAAGCGCGCCAGTAGTTTCGTCCTAATGCCAAACGGCGCTAGTGGGACATTCCAAGTGAAGCCAACCTCTTCTTCACCTGATCTTTCCAACGCAAAGGAGACCATTCTCTTCCTCTACTGCTTCGAATGCTTGGTAAGCTGGAGCGTTTGTAACTATTCGAACTTCATGTCCTAGCCAACGGAGCTGCTGGATTTTAGTTAGTTGCACTTTGTTTAAGTCACTTTAAAACTCATAAAGCCTTTTGTCACATCGCCTGCGATACTCTCCGTCGCCAACAGGGTACCTAGCACTGCGGCTTGAAAGAGCTATTATGTCCCTTCATGAATTTAGAGTATTTCCAGAGTTTAGCCCAACTTTCTTAATAAATTTTAATATTTCTCCTATTTCATAGAGTTTTATTTCCTATTCTGCTATAAGTCTCTGAGTTTTAGGTATTTCCTTCCCTGCTTTGCCGCTTATGCATCAGTGCTGGACACAATGCCAGCACATGTTTGGCGGTTCCATCTCCCGCCCTACAGAACATAGAACTTCCATTTGAGTATATGCTCCAGTTTGTAAGATGATAATTTAATCTACAATGCTCTGTTAGGTTATGGGATGATTCTCATTCTTATTTAATTCCATACAATCTTTAAATCGGTCTAAGTTAAAACTCTCTAGCACTGACTTTGATTCTGATAAACCCGGTAGATTGTTCCAGTATGATTTCCTTTGCCTTTCTTCTGTTTTCTGAATAAGAGAGCTGAAGCTATCGATTCTTAAGCCACCAAATGGCTCCGAGCTAATGAAAGGCTCTGAGCAATGGCTAATTTATCTGCCATTTCGTTCCTAGTAACCCCTACGCACCTTAAGTGAAGGAACAATACTTTTTATAAAAAAAGTACGAAAAATATTAAAAAAAAAATCTTGTGAATATTATACAAAATTCTAAAAAGCAGTTCATATTTCTAAGCACGAATAACTGCAGCAAAACGATGTATGTGCATGGCGCCGCGTAACTGATTATTATTCTTATCTTTTTTTTTGTTTCGTCAAAATGCCAGAGTGAAATTTGGCCACCAATCACAAGTACATTCAACTCACTTTTCCACTCATCCAACCACTTCGAAGAGACGAAATATACCCCAACATAAAAAATTAATTACACACACATGCAATAAGATGCCGCTCCCAAAACTATGTAATGGCGAGAATTCAATTTTTTGCGCATTCTTCGCCTGCTGCGCACTATGGGCATTTTAAGCTTGTCAAGCACCCACAATTTAGTCCACAAAATGGCGCGCAATAACTAAAAAACGAAGTAGACGCAGTTGCATAAATAGAAAATTGGTTAAGTACATAAAAAGCAACAGCAGACGCAGGCAAACACAGCAACCAACCGGCATTTGGTAGTGGCAACATGCAGACAACAGCGGAAATTTAATGGCATAACCAGCAATGATGGCTGGTGTGGTGCGGCGCGGAGCGGAGGTGCATGTAAACAAAAAAATACAAATGCTTCTGGAAAGTAGAAGGCAACCGCATAATTGCATTGTTATTGCTCGAGCTGTGGTTCTGCGTTGTTTGACTATGCCGCCGGCGTCGAAAATGTGTTGTTGCAGCAATTGTTGCCAAACAAAATGTGGTTAGCAGGCATGCAACCAACCGACCGCCGGCCAACCGAACGACCGACAATTCATGCAACCAACCATGAGAAAAAATGAGCATTGAGCGCTGGAATATGAAAAACTTTCAAGAATTTCAATTGTGTGTGAAGCAGAAGCATTCATACGAGTTGTTCGCTGGTTTGGCGGCTTTGTTTTTTTGTACTTTTTCAACTGCTGTTTGTGAGCGCTGATGTGACTGCTTTTGAGATGCTGTTTAGCTGCTGTAACTGCAGTTTTGCTGGTGGTTAGACAACGAAAAGTGCAATTACCTCCTTCGCTGCCCATGAAGCGCGCATTTAGTGGTGAATTTCCAAACAGCAAATTCTCGTACGAATTTTGAGCACTTGGAGCCAGATAAAGGATTGCGAAACATTAAGCAAAACTCAAAGAAAAACTTATGTAAACTAATTAATAAAAAAAGTGATTTGGAAAAGTGTTTGCCAAAGCAAAACAAAATCTTTTAAGACCAACAGAATATGAAAATCGAACAGTTTTTTGCCAAACCGATTTATAGTACTTCATACAAAGAAATCGACTTCCGGCTCAGGGCAGGGATTGCGTACATTTTCACAAATTCACATTAAGCAGTCATATCCTTTGGATGCATTGCCCGCCCTCTCTGCCGCCACGAGCCACAAAACGGCAAGGTAGCAGTTGCTCTTTAACGTATTTAGACAAAGGAACGAAAATCTGCCTCATTAGAAGAGATGATTTTTTGAGGAGAATTGGAGTCAAAGTCTGTTGAGGTAAACGAATTTCATAAGTGTATAAGAATTCTCGGCCAAAATCGCGTAAGCGGTTATCGCTCTAATTAAGAAGAAGAAGATAAGAATTCTCATGTTGCTAGTGTGGCTAATGTTGAGATGTTGAGGTCCGCGGCGAATCGATGTTTTCGAAGTTCAAGCAACATACACGCGACAAATCGTGCCACATCAATATGTTGACCAGTTTTGACACGCATTTTGATAAAATTTTCTTTTATATGAAGAAAATCCGCAACACTATCGAGAGAAAAATAATAAAAATTGAAAGGGAGTTTTTAGCTATTGCAAATTGGTGCTTTATTATACTAAAATTCAATAAGCACTTTTATAGCTTATGTAAAATATTGCCAGTGATTTTAATTAGGTAAGGTAAAATGGTTGAAGTACCACTCTGGCACTCCCCGAGTAGCACTAAGGCGCCGTTCTGATACCATTATGAGACCTCCAACAGGCAGATATCTAAAACCAGCCAGAGCTGTTCATGTAATGTTCGGAGAATGTTGATGAGATTCCAGTTGGAGCATTGCTCTAGACTGTTGAAAAAAGGAGCACCCAGTGGCATTCATCGTCTAGCTGCCAAATCGGGATATTTACAGAGAAAGTGCTCAACAGTCTGCTTCTCTGAAAGGTCCCCCACAACTACTGCAATGGGGGTTAATTGGAATACCTAGTACTTTCGCGTGTGTGCCGATCGTCCGATGAGCGGAAAACACAGTCCCTAGGACTTTTTGAGCCCTCCTTCTATAGTACTGGGGCAAAAGGTTATTCGAAATAGCACATGAAGAAATGGAGCTCTTCCTTTTCTGCGTTCTTCTGAGAATTAAGTTGTGCAATACCCCTTTAACATCAGTCAGGGGGATGCCGAGAACTGGATTGGAAGCCTCTGAGACCAATTCGGTAACTTCCTGACAAGCTCATCAGCAATTTTATTTCCCTCTATGTTGCTATGTGATGGGACCCAGGTCAGGGCAATGTTACCTGCACACCCAAGAGATTTGATCTCCTCCTTACAGGAGTTTACCGGTTTGGATCTGCACCATGGCGTCGTCAGAGCCTTGATCGCGACTAGATTATCGGAGAAAATGTCAAAATCTCCTTCGCTCCCAAAGTCCCTAAGCATTTGCATGCCTGCAGCATCGCAAAGACGTGTGCCTGAAAAGCACTAGCAGTATTCGGCAATTATAAGGAAACAAGTAAATTGGCTGATTTAGAGAAAACCCCTGGACTGACTCCCGAATCCATTGTGGAGCCGTCAGTACAGATTTCGCCATATACCAATCCTGCTTACTTGGAACAATTGTCCTAGCACGAATTTTAAACTCCACTCTTTTAACCAGATTGCATTTTGAGCAGCAATGGGAATAACGTAAAAGGTGATGGGAAGTAAGTGGAAAGCGACATTTGCAAGCAGTCCTTGAACCCTCCCCAGTTTCGTGACATTATAGCCCTTCCGAAGAACTTCCCACCAAACCAGGCATCCGTACGTTAAACTGGCAGAACCACTATTTTGTACATCCAAAGAACGACTCGTGGCTTGAGACCCCATTTTTTACCGTACATAGATTTTCAGGAGTAGAAGGCTATGCTGTCTTTCTTTACCCGATTTTCAATGTGTAGCTTCTAATGGAGTTTGGAGTCAAGTATCACTCAAAGATACCCAACTTTCGATGAAAGCGGGAGAACGTGGTTGTTTAATTTGGGGAAGTTCAAAGTGTGGAGGTTTATAATAGTTTCTGGTACAAAGCGCCAGCTCCGTTTTATTAGAGTTAACACTGAGGCCGCAGCGACTAAGTACAGCCTTTCAAAAATCTCAGCCATGACTGAGGATAACGGGACCATTATTAGGATATCTAATTGAAAATGCAATTTTTTTCCATATTTTAAAATTGGAGTTACATGAATTTCACTTTTATATAAAAATGAAAAAAACAGAAAAATAGCCAGTGCTGGTTTAAATGTTGGTTTGGAAAATTATTGCTGTGCTGTGCTCGGTACCTCTCAGTAACTTAGGCTGTCAATTTACATGCCAATTTTTGGAGTTTCTATCCCAAATTTACGTATGCTTGGGGATTTTTTTTTTCATTCGCACTTTTTTGGCAATACACACCCACTTTGGAAGAAGGTTTCCAATATTTGCTACTATAAAAACAATATGCGATTTAAACCCACCCTAGGAGCCACCCTTTACATATTAATTTACATTTTCATGTATCGACAGATTGAAGCTTATGTGCAATAATTGTATACCGGAATATTCGAGAGAAAATACATAAACAAATTTTGCAATTTTCATTGCTGTGGCAAAATTTTATTTCCCCAATTATTTTGCAATTTTTCTGAAAAAAGGTCATCAATTGGGTAACTGACAAAAGCAGGGATAAATAAATGTTTGGAAATACATGCGTATATACATTTAAGGACAAACGTACATACACACACGCAGATAACAGCAACAGCGGCACATATAAAACCCAACACACAGCGAAAGCAATGAAAATAATAAATACAGAATTACAAGGAACAAAGGGCAAGGATCTTGTAGACACAAAAAAAGGTTGAAAATAGCAAGAACGACGAAATAAATGTGCTCTTAAGTCTCATTGCCTGACAGTTAAAGGAAGCTGATGGCAAAAGTTATCCTTTATGGCTATTTTGTGAAAGGGAATTGGTTGGGTTGACTGATACTTCTTGTTTGGCCTTTCGTGTTTGTTGTTGTTTCAAATGTTTGCACAATACATACTTTCGTGCAACATGGCACAATACAACTATAACTACAACATAAACAGGGCTGAAAAATTTATAGAATTTTATGGAAAACTGTTGCGTTTATGAGACCGAAGTAAATAAGCAGAGCCTTACATACATTTTTTTCTAAAACGCGTTTAAGTACAGGGTGGCGCAAAATTAATCATCCAATTTTATTTTTGGATACTTTTTTTACCGAATAGAAAAAAAATGATTTTAAGTGATGGAAATCTTTATTTAGACCTTTGTTTATGTATATCACTGCTTTATTGGTGGTCTGCAGCTGTCTAGTTCGCAAATATCAAATATGATTGACGTACGACGCCATTCGCAAAATAATAAATCTTTCGATACGGTGATTAATTTTGCGCCACCTTGTACATGTTCGTATAATCTTAGGGGATAGTATATACATATATACTCATATAGTAGAATGTCCCAAAAAAAAATAATTTTTCTATGACCAAAGGAGTTGAATTAACATTTAAGGGGCTCTGGTGGTCTAGAGCTCAAAAACTTAGGATATTTTCAGGAATGGTTTTTTTACAATAAAAAAATGAAAAACGTTATTTAGCCTAAAAGGTTTCTTTTACATGCGAAAATGAAAAATAAAATTCTAGTTTTAATAATTTAAAAAAATGGCGCTGAAGTTGACCCTCTCGAAAACTTGGACCTGAATGGTATTGTCCTTTTTAGCTCTTCTATTTATCTGAAACACAAAAACCAAAAAAAAATATCTATTAATCAGTATGGCTGTAGCTTTGTCCCGTACCAGAATAAAAAAACACATTTCGTAAAATGGTGCGGCTTTCAATTTTACACACTAAAAATTGGGGGGTTTTCAGTTTTTTAATCAAGAAAATACGAAATAATTGAAATGTTGAAATATGATTCTAGTACAAGCGATAGACATTGATGTTGTGAACAACATTAAAATTTCAGACGATTCGGTTGAATAGTTTTTTTTTTTTTTGACAACACCAGACCGAAAGAGTGGCCGCGTAGAATCGAAAATACTGGGAGTATCCTTCCACAAATTTGACATGTTCTTAAAAGCCTATACTTTCGAAATATCGAAAAAAATGTGGATTTTTTTAAACTTCTAGACCACTGGGACTCCTTAAATCAGCTAGGTGTTATTGTAGACAGTAAACTGTCATGGTAAAAATAGCAAAGAAAGCTTCTAATGCCTTATAAGCATGCAGGAACGGTACGACTTGGTGCGTATCTCATCGACTCCCACATTGGATATACGTACATGGCGGTGATTAGACCAATAATACTCTATGGTTCGCTAGTATGGAGGAAAAGATTGGAGAGCGTGCAAAGGATTACAGGAATATTTGTAAGTGGCGCTATAAGCACAACTCCAACAGCGGCAATAGAAAGATTGCTCCACTGGGATCCAATCAAATTAGTAGTAAGAAACTCAGCCAAAAGATCTGCACTAAGACTGAGGGTGCCTGGACAATTCTCATTAAAGCTTTTGTGTCACAGTAATATACAGGACATAAACGAAAGGTCAGACTACGTACAAGTAAACTCTGGCATGAGGCCTGTCAGAAGGGTTAGAATCCGATTTTCATGCATACAATTTCTTTACTTGTGGAAATAAT
>JAYXIM010008917.1:0-13088 GCA_037575425.1 Anastrepha fraterculus | reverse complement strand
AAAGAGAGAGCGCCAGAGAAAGAATACAGATATCTAAATAAATTCACAACATTTGCAGAGAATACAAATAGACAAAATTTACAAAAAACGGCGAAGGGTCGACCGGTGTAGGTAAACGCCAGACACAAACCGTCACAACAACGTGCACTACTCCGAGGGTTTATCACCCGTACAAACGCGGCGGTTCCAGGACCGCAGCAACGGCACAAATTACCGCAAGGCAATACCAATAAATCCGACGCCGGAATTGATAGCACTTTATAGTTCGCTTGTACGAACTAGCCAGGAAACGGAAATAAGCGCCTAAAAGTAGGCAAAAAAGTCCATTAAAATTGGGAACAAAAACCGCCCCCAAGGAAATATAACGCCAAACAGTGGGCACCAAAAATATATTTCCTACAAGTTTGCAGGAACAAACAAGCCCTAAAAGTAGGCAGTGTTATTTCTCATTAGAAATTGCAACCACAAAGGAAAAACTCAGGTAAAATAGCCTAAAGTGTATCTAAATATATATAGGGGTTTTCAGTAAGAGCGCTTCAACTTTTGAACTTTTTTGAATAAAACACAAACGGTTTGACTTTTTCAACTAATTTTTTTAATGTATACTAATGAAGTTTACAAATGACAAGCGAAAAATAAAAAATATTGCGTCGTTCGCCCTCCCTATCCGAAAAAAGTTGAAGCGCACCTATTGAATAACCCTATATAAGGTATAGCTTTCTCTCCTTCTCCTCTACGTTATATCTTTATTCTCTCTCCCGGAACGGAAATGCCCAAAACGTTGCATGACCCTGAAATTTTACTTTCCATTCTCGCTCGGCCATCGACGCCTAAGAAGTTTCACTTCTGAAAACGTATATTTTTTGTAGGAGTGAAAATAGGTGAAGGTAGATATGTTAAAAATACGAAACGTCGTTATTTGCATTATACTAATATATATACGAGTATTGGCGGCCGCCGTGGCCGAATGGGTTGGTGCGTGGCTACCATTTGGAATTCAGAGAGAGAACGTCGGTTCGAATCTCGGTGTAAGACCAAAAATTAAAAAATATGTTTTTTCCAATAGCGGTTGCCCCTCGGCATGCAATGGCTAAACCTCCGAGTGTATTTCTGCCATGAAAAAGCTCCTCATAAAAAAAAATATCTGCTGTTCGGAGTCGGCTTGAAACTGTAGGTCCCTCCATTTGTGGAGCAATATCAAGACGCACGCCACGAATATAAGGAGGAGCTCGTCTAAACACCCGAAAAGGGTGTACGCGCAAATAATATATAATATATAATATATGTGTGCATATGCAGGTACTATATATAATTGGCGTCTACAACCTTTATTGGCTGTTTCGTCGAGCTCTTCCTCCTATTCGTGGTGTGCGGCCTGATATTCTTCCACAAATAGGGCGACCTACAATCTTATGCCGCTTTCGAACGACAGATGGTTTTTAAGAAACGCTTCTTCAGGCCAGAAATGCACTCATAAGTTTGCCATTATCAGCCGAGGGTGTTCACTATTAGAAAAAACGTGTGTCTTTATTTGTTGCTTCATGTCAGGGGTTTCAAGCCGGGGTACTATCGAATGGTATTCAACCGCAAACGGAGCATTTTTTGTGACGAATCGAAGGGTCTAAATATTAAATTTTCTTGTAAGTTATTTGCTTGCTCAAATTAAACAGAGTCACACATTCAAATTATCCTTTCGCGTAACTTTTACAACCGCTTATATTCGATTAAGAATTCGCTTACTTGAGAAAAAAACAATTCGTTGAATAAGGACTATTTTCTCACTTCGCGTTAAAATATACTTTCTCCTAAAACAAACTTTCCTTTTCTGAATGGTCTGTGATGTACGAGTATATGCTGTTGATAAATTTAACAGGCAGTCAATGCATTGGTTAACATTTGTGGCATCAATAGTGTAATTTTTTTTGTTCAAAAACATAAAAGAGGTAATTGACAGGCTTAAAGTATTTTCTTTGAGGGTCTGTTGTCATGATAAATTGTATGTATTTGTAAGTATATATTTGAAAAACTGCTTCATATCTGTTTGCAAAGCTGGAGAACGGCTGTAGAGATTTTTTTGAAATTTTGGTTATGGTTTGTTTTGTTTTAATATTTTATAAAAATGTAACTCTAAGACTTTGCATATCCTATAGAATCTAATATACACCTGTAAATTACAAATGAGAGCGCTCGTCCGCTGTTAATGCATACATGCAAGTGCTAATGAGAACCCAGTCGGCCGAATGACTTGTAAACAATATTATAAAGAGCTTACCAATGCAATCGTTAAGCTTGAAAAATACTTGAGAATTCATTGAAAAAGACTATCGCTGCAATTTTAGTTAAATCAAAACGGAGCCCTCGTTACAATATTATTCAAGACAAGATTATAATATGCTTATAAAAACAATTGTAGAATAATATCGCGTTTGTAATATTTTTATAAGCTTTATTAAACAACAAAATTTACACTTTAAAATTAAATAGATCAATTAAAAAAAAAATTAATATCATCATTTCATATTCATTGTCAGTTGGATTAAGAAAATATATAAAATCTATTATAAAACTAAAAATATTAATTTGAGACTTTGTTGACTTTTTTGCAACTTTCGCGTAGTTTCATTCGGTTTTTGGCATATTGGAAAAAAGTTCTGGTGTCTTCACTGATACTGCAAGATAGAGCCGCATAAACTTCAGTAATTAGTTCAAAAAAAAAAAAAAACTTTAGTAATTAGTTTGATGTACCACCATATTATAGATATTTTTTTTATTTCGTATAGCTTTCGTTGTGTTAAGATTGCGTACACTTTTTTAGCTTGAGTTCCGTTGCAACACATCGCTTCATCTACAAGTATTTTCTTCCAACACTTTTTAACAAAGTCTGGGACTTAGGTGACCATTGTTAATTCCGTCCCCTGAAGAAAATAAATAAAAAACAAATAAAAATTAAAAATAATAAAAATAAAAATTTTATATTCTGAACAAACTTAAGCTAAACAATTTATGTACGAAAATCGGACAACAAATGTGCTACTTACGAAAGATGAAAAAGTTTCGCCATTCTTCTGGAGTAATTTTCCAAACCACATAAACTCTTCAATTTTCGTAAATGGCTGAAACGGCATTATAAGACGCTTTATTTCGAGTTTTTTTCGTTTTTAGCTGCTGTATCTCCTTCCGCAAGCATTGTACCTCATTGGTCAATCTCAAAAATAATGGCTCGATTGCTCTGATCACTGTATTTGAAATTTCTAAAAATAAGCAAAAACCAAAAGTTATTATTACATTACACTTAGCGACAAGAGTGCTAAACAAATTTTGTGTGTCATTAATTTGATTCCCACCTGTTGAATCACTAGGTTCCTTTTTCAATGCCAACATAAGCCACACTTTTTTCAGTAACACTTTCAGGAGTACCGGCGATAGGATTCCTTTCAATATAACTTGTTTCGGTTCTTTCATTAAGAGGGAGATCAGTATCTCCTTGCGACTCTTTTCTAATGCTTCTTTTATATTTATTTGGCATATTGTAATATTGGCTTGGGGAAAAAGTAATATCGTATTTTGTCAATTGAGCGCGACATTTAAACATTTCTTGCGTTGTAGGTACTTATTGCATCGGGTCACACTAAACGGCGATTTGAAGACGATAATATGTACTACAAGTGTCTCTTTGACAGTGTTGTGATCGTACGTTTCAGTCTTAAGTTATAGCGCGCCAAAGATGGAGTTCACCAAGCAAGAAACTCGTCATATTTCACGTTTTTACTACCTTAGAGGTAAAAAGGCAACGAAGGCGGCGGCAAAGGCGATAATGAAGTTGCCTTCTAAATGGCAACAAGTTTGCGAACAAAACGGGGCATATTTGACTTGAATCGGATAATTCTAAGTATGTTAAATAAAGCGTCAAATGTTCGAATGTTCGATCACAAATACGACATTTCTTTTTCCCCAACAAAATATTATATTATTTCGTTATTTTTTAATAACAATCAATTGTGTATTATATTTAACACTTCAATTAGTTATCAATGCACTCACTATAAACGGTAATACTTTAATTTATAAACAAATATATGATATTCATTAAAATATATTTTGATGTTTACCCGTGAACTTTAAACAGCCGAATGCAAAATGATATACAAATTTTGATGAAATTTGTTTCACATAACAGGATAACAAATAAATTCTTTGACAAACGAGTAAAAACTGTTGTGGTGAATAAGAATTTCTCAATCATGGTAAATATTGCTTTGTAACAGATAAATGTTTCTCAAGTAAGTTGAAAAGACGCTTGTGAATTTTAATTTTTTTTAAGCTTAAGCGAATGAGAAAAGGTTACAATTTCTTATTAATGTGAGCTTTTTCGCAAGTACTATTGCAGTTCTCTTTTAAAATGGTTGATTGGGAATGTTGGTGTATGTGAATGAATGTTAGTATATTAAGTTAAATAACTAATACATTATCTGCTAATATGTATGGGGAAACAATGTAAAGAATATAGAGAAAATATCTTGAGTCGTTCATGTTACCACTAATAAATATTTACATATAGCACCTCAGATTGCTGTTAGCACTTACATTTGCGGTTATATAAAAGTACATAATTATATCTGCCATAATAATTATTATCTTTTTAATAAGAGTACAGATGAACTCAATTACTTATTGAAGACGTTGATGGGCGAGCAGATCGGGGCAAATCTTCCACGACTTCTCTACCCTCTGCAAAAACCGTATACCTCTTGTAGACCCACCTGTTGAGACAAATTCTTTGTTCGATATTTTTATCCTTATTGAAAATCGCATAGCCCACCTGCGGTTGACTGATATAATTAAATGCCAAAAACCAGCTAATTAACAGATCATTCTCGAGCTCTGCGGCACTATAGAGGACAGTTGTACTAATACTCCAACAAAAAAAAATCTGACATATGTGTAACGCGCTCTTTTTAAATGAACAATTCCCGATATTTTTTTGACAAGCGAAGCCGCTAACTAGACATACAGGGTTACCGTGAAAACTATCCTAAATACTTAAGGAAATTATAATTTATTTTTTCAATCAAAATTTTTTAATCATAAATTTAAAACTTCATTAAGCAGTCATTTTTAGCTGTCAGGCCTTAGTTCAAGTTTTATTAATAATTTTTACTAATTGGCATATCCCTTAACTAAAAAGAAAAAACTGGCCCCTGAACTAATATTAAAAAAATTGGATCTACCGCTTAAGTAAAATATTTTGCCAAGATAATTTTTAAAAATCGAATATCTCGAAAATGGCTAAGTTTTTTGCATCGAACTAAGGGGGTTTTCAATTGGCGCGTATCGATTTTGGCACCCTGTGGCAGCCATTTTGTTTTAGTGACATCTCTCAAATCTTTTGTTTATTATTCAGTTGTTTATGCCAAATCATCATGGCAAGTTACACGATTGAACAGAACGTTCAAATGATAAAACTTTATTATCAAAATGAGTGTTCATTAACGCAAACATTGCGCGCATTGCGCCCATTTTTCGGTAGACGTGGTGGCCCTTCAAAGTCGACTCTTCAACGTTTGGTGGCCGAATTTGAGACGACCGGGTCAGTAAATAATCAGCCAATACCCGTACGTTCAAGGAAGATCAAGATCAGCCGCGAACATTGCCGCGGTCCGTGAAAGTGTACAGCAGAACCCGAGGCAGTCTATTCCTCGCCGTACAAGATCCAACTGACCCAGGAGCTCAAAGTTGATGACTATAGACAACGCCGTTTGTTTGCTGACTGGGCCTCGAATCGTTTGGAAGAGAACCCCAGTTTTGGGGGAAAAATCATCTTTAGTGACGAGGCGTATTTTTAGATAAATGGCTGTGTTAACAAACAAAATTGCCGTATATGGGACGACACCAATTCACACGAGGTTCACCAGGTGATAATGCATCCTCAAAAAGTCACCGTTTGGTGTGGATTTTGGGCCGGCGGCGTCAATGGTCCGTACTTTTTTGAAAACGACGTTGGGGAGGCGGTCACCATATGGACCTAGAAGACATGTGGTTCCAGCAGGACGGCGCTACATGCCATACAGCAAACGCCACGATTGACATTCTGCATGAACGATTTGAGGGTAAGGTTATCTCTCGCAGGGCCGATGTGAATTGGCCACCAAGGTCATGCGATTTGACCCCGCTAGACTTTTTCCTGTGGGGTTTCTTGAAGTCTCAGGTCTATGCAAATAAACCACAATCGACCGATGCTCTAAAGGTGAACATAACACAGGCCATCGCTCAAATTCAGCCGGATCTATGCGAAAGAGTCATTGAAAATTGGACCACTCGCATCCGTGCCACCGTAAGAAGCCGAGGCGGGCATTTGAATGATGTCATATTCCACACTTAATGGCATATATGCGCCTTTCAAATAAAAAAATAATTTTGTCAATAACTCACACACAGCTTGTTTTATTCCATTTGAACATCTACCCGCCCTTATTGAAAAACCCTTTACATAACTTATCATTCAAAAATTACCTAAATAATAATGTCGTTAAGTATCTAAAATGGCTTTGCTGGTAAGCCTGTATTAAATTTATTCAGTTAAAGAAATCTTTATTAACATAAAAGATTGTTTTCGATCCCACTTTTTATTCCTCCGCCATCTTGTTCTGCAGCGATGTTTTTGCGTTTTGTTTTCCTTTGCTTAAAATCCAATACTGACTTTAATGATGTCATTAGAACTTTTTCCTCACAAACCTAAATATTTACCATTTGTTTTCTTGTAAACAGCTGACTTTGAAAGTTCCTGTTCTATCCTTCTTTAGTGCTGCCAACTCTTCTATAATATTTAATAAATATTTACCCGCTTTGTGAAAAAGCGAAATCATGAAACTTGCTGAAAAACTACTATTTTATAGTCAACACATTAAGAGGCAGTTGTGAAAAAGACTCCAAGTTGAACCAAAAATCCATCTGTGCGTAACGCTTTCTTTCCAGTTTAAGTGATGGAATTTTCTATAGAATTAATTAGTTCCACAATCTTTTGTTATTATATCTATGAATCTTCGAATTTTCCATGGTCACTTTACGATTCGCCACTGAAGTAGCCAGTAGAGCTTCCGCCAAAAGTATATACAATTTAATTATATGGAGCATAAAATTTAAACTTTACCACTAAAATTTGCTAAGTTCGCATACATTCGTTTTGCTGAGTTTGGTTAAATAACAGTTATTTCCTAAGAAATTTTGAAATTAGAATTGCGTGCCGCAACACACATAACAAGAAGTTGCCGCATCGACTGCGGGAAAGTTTTCGACTTTGTGACCAACGTAGCGCCACAAATGTATGTGGTTGTAGTGGTGATGCTGGGTGAGAGTTTTCTAACTCCTGGGACGCCTAACGCAAATGCACATAAATCAAGCAAAAGTTATTAAACTTTGAATTATGACACATGTAAAAGACACAGATATGTGTGTGAACATTAGACGTGGCACGTTGCATGTACATATGAACATACATACCATATATGCGCACAGCTTAGCAGCGGCAGATGCACAACAACAAACCATAAGCATATACTCACTTGTGTGCGAAAAGTTTCTTCATACAACAGGGGTCCCTGTAAGATGGCCAACAACACCAACAAATTTCTATTTGTGCAGATGCATGGAGTTATATGCAATACATACACACATATAAATGTATATATATGTAGATATAAAGTGCATGCGTGCATATCGAAGATTTAACGTCAAGACAAAAGACTGTCCAACCAGTAATAAGCTGCTGTTGCATGCACCACAAAAGTACGATGAAGTTGCAAGCAACTTGCAACAGTGCACTTTTGTTTCAAGCACTAATCTGCGCATGCAGAATTGTTGTTTTCATTAGGTTAGGTTAGCCTGGTTACTGCATGCAATTTTCGAGCTACTGGTGAAGATGATTTCGGCACATTTTAAGTTCTTACCGCTTGTTTGTATGTAAATTTACTCACACTATCTAGGAGTTGCGATGGACGGGGCAAGTCTTTTTCTACAGCTATCGTGTGAAGTCATGCAAAATAGTTGGCCTTCGTGGTCACTTATAAGCGCAGCCCACATTATTACAAGAAATAAAATAGAAATCGTGGTAAGTAGTTTGATTATTCTGTCTTCACCGCATTGAGAATGATCGGCTTCACTGAGGCTCGATACATGGTTCTTTATCGCAAAAAAATATTCATCAAGCTGCGTGTATATCAGCTGGATATAAGTCGATCATTATGCATTCGATGAAAGTTAAACTTGCAGGTTTTTTAGATCGGAGGACGCTAAATCTGATCTGCACCACTACTCTATTGCAGCACATAGCCCGTTGCAACAATAAATGTGCATCTAACATCAAGAAGAAAGCTCGACGTCGGAAGGCTATAATCTAATCAGACGAATTTCGCTGCTACTTTTAAAAAGACGACCAGTGTATGCCTTTGAAACAAAATCCACATTTCGGCGAGCCTTCAAAAAAAAAAAAACTGGTACAGCAATAGGGGCATCGCTACTGTGAGTTCAGGAAGTAAGAGAAATGCAACATAAGAATAAATTAGTTTGGGGGAAAAGAAATCCATTATTTTCTCGGTAGATGGCTGTAGTGATCGATATCTCGTAAAGTATTGTTGAAACAACTTAAAGTTTATGGTGACATTTCACATAAAAAATTGTCTGCTGTTTTTTGTTTGTTGCATTTCTATTGTGAGTTGAAGGGTGTTGACAATGGAAGGCAACAAAGTGAAAACTCGGTACATTTTACAATTATTCTTTGATAAAGTCGAAAATGCCTGCCTAAATGACCTAAATTATGAATGGTGTTTATGGAGCCGATATTACAACAATTCATTACTTCCAATTTTTTTTTCGCCGATTCCATTCAAGCATTTTCGATGTTAAAGAAAATGTCTATAATATTGAAAAGTCGTTAAAATCACAGAAATAATCGAAGTTGGCCAGCATGTGGTAGCATCGTCCAGGAGCTAAAGATCGACCATAAAATAAGAAATCTTACGCAAAAATAATGAATTTAATTTTCCCTAAGCTCGGCCGCCGTAGCCGCTTGGAGTCGGCTTGAAACTGTAGGTCACTTCATTTGTGGAACAACATCAAGACGCACGCCACAAATAGGAGGTGGAGCTCGGCCAAACACCCAAAAAGGGTGTACGCGTTGATTATATATATGAATATTGTGCAATTAAGTTCTCGCTGTTTGTCAATAGATGCCTCCAACAGTGTGTGCTAGTCGATTCTTACATAACCTAACCGTCATAAACCAAGCTTAGACATATGGTAATGGTACATAAACTGCTGCGACACATCAGTGATTTTGTTTTGGTATCATATACTTTTGGTTTTGTGAAGATGTCTGATTTTGTGCAAAAGATTCGTCATTTGGGGGAAGTGTTGATTTTCCTCTTTCATTCGAAAAAAAACGGCGGCTCAAGCGTTCCGTCGCTTCAAAGACGGTGATTTTAATGCTTACGACCGTCCGCGTGAAGGAAGGCCAAAAACCTTCGAAGACGCTGAATTGGAGGCATTGCTCAATGAGGATCCGTGTCAAACGCAAAAAGACCATGCTTCAGTAGGAGTTACCCGCCAATCCATTTCCAAGCGATTGCTTGCTTTGGGAATGATTCAGAAACAGGGGACTTGGGTTCCTTATGAGTTAAAACCAAGGGATGTTGAACATCGTTTTTTCGCCTCTGAACAACTGCTCTTGTTCTTCATCGCGTCGTGACGGGTGATGAAAAATGGATTCATTACAGCAATCCAAAGAAAAGAAAGTTATGGGGACCGCCCGGTCATGCTTTTACGTCGTCGCCTCGGCCGAATATTCACGCTGCGAAGGTTATGCTATGTATTTGGTGGGACCAAGTTGATGTTATTTGTTATGAACTGTTAAAACCAAGCGAAACCATAACTGGGGATCGGTTTCGACTTTACTTGATGCGATACGCGGAGACGCATGTAAAAGTGATTCTACAGCATGACAACGCTCAGCCTCACGTTTCCAAACCCGTTAAAACCTACCTCGAAACACTGAAATGGGAAATCTTACCCCACCCGCCATATTCTCCAGATATTGCGCTGTCCGATTATCACCTGTTCCGATCGATGGCACATGGTCCAGCTGACCAGCAGTTCCATTCATATGAAGACATCAAAAAATGGTTTGATCCGTGGCTAGCCTCAAAAGATGAACAGTTTTACCGGGTTGGTATACGAGATCTACTAGAAAGATGGGAAATAGTAGTAGCCAGCGATGGGCAATACTTTCAATGAAATACTTGTAACCATTTTTTCAGATTTTTTCATTGGATTTTTATCAAAAAAAAAAACAACGAGAACCTAGTTGCGCACCTTATATAATGTATAGTGATTCAAGACTGCGTACTGCGAAGGTCCTATGACCAGTGTGATAAATCTTGATGACTAAATTAAAGTTTCGCTACCCGACTATGACGAAGTCAGTAAAAGAGTAAGGGCGCGTACAAGAAACAACATATCTGATGCAGCTGCAGATGATGGACTCGGCTGTTCAATTACGGTGATAAGGTACTTGGAAAGTGCCTACTTTAACTCCTAAGCAGAAAATGATTGAATGCGTGTCTTTCAACTATAATTTAAATTTTGACAGTTCAATTCATAAAATGTCTTTCACAGATCCATATCCTAGATTTCCTATAGCTCCTTAATACCTCTTTCATCTACTAAGCTCAAATAACTCAATTTCTACTCCATTAAATACAACCTTATTCCTAAAATTAAACCTAGAATTATCTTTTCAACTACGTGCAATACTTTACAATCCATTTAGGCTATTTCAAAGTTTGGCCAAGGACCAACTCTTTTATGAAGCTAAAATCCTATAAAAGTAAGCTGTCAAACTAGAGGGTGGGCAATTGCAAAGTTTTTTCTATCTAATATCTAGACATCAGAAAAATAGACTTTTCGCCAGCTCACCTCATTGGTGCGACTTATAGTTTGGAAGTGGTAGAGCTTTTGGTTTACATGACCATCGATTGATTACTTAACACCAAAAATAATATCAGCTTTGAAATCCAAAAGAGATCTCTCCTGACAACAATAGCTACTCTAAACTGCGAAGTCAATAGAGTAGTAGGGTTCTCTCTCGACGAATAAGAATCACAATTTATATGTAATTCGCTCCTGTAGCCTGCCCTATAGTTTGGCGCAGAAGATTGCACAATAAATACATTCGATGAGGTGACCTTTGGAGTGCTCGAGAGAGAGGGCTGGTGGAAAATTTATGGGTCTTTGCGTGTTAGCGACAGTTAAACTAGATACAATAGAATGGTGAGCTGCAAGACCTTTACAGCTTCGAGTGTCTACTACAATCAAGCAAAATATAGCAGCTCCCTTGGCTAGGTCATACTATTGCGCCAGACCAAAGATTATTCGAGCGATGCTCACAGATGAAGAGGAAGTCCTCGTCTTTGGAAATACTACGTACAGTAGGATTTAAACTTTATTTGGTGTTTCGAGCTTACGCGGGATAGCAAGAGGAAGAAACTAATGGTGCGGATTGAAAAGACGAAGAAACTAAATGTACAAATATTTACAATATAAATAAATTTCGCTTTCATACTATATACTGAAAGTCGAAATGCATATGAGGCATACTTGAGAGATGCTTTCACGAGGATTGCCATATATATTTCCAGCCTTGGGCAATTCTAGTATTTTCAGGCGCCACGTTTCCATTGGAATCTTTGGCATATCTTACCAGAAATGCACTTAGAATGTTTTGATGTGTGAGCCATATTAGTGTTGTTTCCAGAGCCTCTAGGAATTAGCGAAAAGCTAAATTAAGCCGTGAATAATTTTACGTTTTTTTTGCAATTATTTTTCACAATTCACGACGTAGTCACCTGAGATAAGAAAGCATCGACGAACTAAAATCATTACATCGCGAGCAAGCACCAGCCTTTAGCACCTTAAACAACTTATAGGACGATTTGTTTTATGTCCGCTGTTCGTTTACCGACAAACTCCCGTAAGGTCACCCAAAATCAGTTACTGTGCCTGAAAATATCGATGCTGTGGGCGAAATGGTTGAACAAGACCGTCATGGTATCGTATATACTGTGAGCTTGAGGCATTCTTGGGTATTAACATAGTTTGAGGACCATCAATCAAATTTTGCATGATTGTGATACAGGGTAGGCCATTTAAAGCGGGCCCATCGGGCAACCCTATAACTTTTGACAGGAACGTCAGATCGACTAATGACATAGCGCGTTGGAAGCGTCAGTCCAAGACAATTTTTACCATGGAGCAGTACACTCCAAAAGAACGCGCTGAAATAATTCAGCTTTACATCCAAAATAACTTCTCAATTGTGAAAACTCAACGTGCGTTTAAAAAAAAAAAATAAAGTTAAAAGTGCGCCATCCAAAAGCACTTTACAGCGTTTATACGCAAAATTTATTAACCACGGTAGTCTCAGCAATACCAGCCACGCATCCAGACAACGTACACGACGTTCTGCTGAAAATATCGAGGCTGTACGAGCCAGTGTTGAGGAGGCTCCGCGAACATCGAGTTATCGTCGTTCTCAGGAATTAGGCATCGCCAGGACAACACTCAGGCTACTGGTTCCAACAGGACAGGGCTACATGCCACACTTCACGCGCTACAATCGATTTTTTGAAGCCATTGTTCCCTGGAAGGTTGATTTCGAAAAATGGTGATTTTCCGTGGCCACCGAGATCACCAGATTTGACGCCACCGGACTTTTATTTGTGGGGTTATCTGAAATCCAAGGTATACATCAACAAGCCAAGGACTCTAACTCAACTTAAAAACAATATCCGACGCGAAATCGCCGCCATACCGGCCGAAATATTGGCCAAAACGATGGAAAACGCCGAAAAAAGGACACATTTGGCCATCAAGGCCAGAGGCAAACATTTGAAGGATATCATTTTCAAAAACTAGCTGGAACAAATCTCCTTGAATCAAAATAAATGATTTTTCATATCAACACAAAAAAAAATGTTTTTTTCAATGTTTTTTTTCAGAAACAAATGGGCCCGCTTTAAATGGCCTACCCTGTACTTTGT
>JAYXIM010008916.1:0-13185 GCA_037575425.1 Anastrepha fraterculus | reverse complement strand
GACTGTAGTTTCAATATGCAAATATTGATTTTCTATGTATAAGACAGGCAAACAAAGGGTGTATAAGAGTCTCAGAATTTGCGGCAGTGTTATCTACGTTTTATGCCATAGCATCACGTTCTAAGCAAAATTCCGACATAATTGACAATCTGTTGCGCATTACCAGCAAACCAAGCACACAAATTTCACCGCATAATTAGATGGAGGCGGAAAAGTAAGCAAATTTTGTAAGGAGTTCTAATGGATTGTTCGGAAAGTAATTTCGTTTTTTTTTTTTTTATATATCGCGCTTCGAGGTTAAACCCAGGCCTTTCAGGTGGCCATAAACAGTTGAATTCGATAAATTTAACCTCTCACCGATCTCACGTGTTGTCATTCGCCGGTTTGCATCAACTAATGCCTTTATCGCGCCTTTATCAGCTTCAACCGGCCTTCCAGAACGTTGTGCATTTTCGGCATCAAAGTTGCCGGACAGAATTTTGCAAACCATTTCTGGCACTGGCGTCAATACATCTTCTCCATACACATCGGTTAATTTCTTTCTGGCTTGAGCAGCATTTTTACCTTTTCTATAGTAAAAAAGTAAAATATGACGAAAATGCTGTTTATTGCTCTCCATATTTAAAAGGGCACCCTCCAAAAACTACTGCGTAAAATCAATTGAACTTATTCACACACAAGCCTTGCTATATCAGCTGTCAAAACCAGTGGCGTAACTACAACATGTGGGGTCCGTGGCAAATTCTTATGATGGGGCCCTATCAATAAAAATCGTCACGTTGTACTCAGTTTGATTAAAAGAAACAAATTTTATTTCAATAGATGATTTTAATAAACAAAACAACAATTTAATTTCAATAAGTTATTTATTAAGAAAAATCTTTTTTTCGAGATTTCTGCTCCGCAAAAGTGTCTATAACATCATCGAAGTTTAGAAATCGGGTCATAGAATTTTCAATAGACAGAATAGCCAAGTTACATAACCTGTCTTGTCTCATAGAGTTTCTTAAATAAGTCTTTATCAATTTTAGTTTTGAAAATGATCGTTCAGCACTAGCTGTAGTCACAGGAATTGTGAGAAATAACATTAATGCAATGCATACTTCAGAAAAGCTGCAAGACATAAAATATTTTTTATTATTAATAAATCAGCAAGGTCTCTAATACATGACAATTTTTCTATTTCGTCTCTGAAGGTGGATCGAAAACTTAGAATTTCTCTGCCAAATGATTCAGATATGTCTTTTTTATAAATCTCAAATTCTAGATCATTTTTTAATAGATCAGTGTCATTTAAAACTTTTAACGTGGAAGGCTGTAAAACATTGAAATTTGAAACAATTTCATTCATTGGAATGAAACGCGATTTCAGTTGGTTTATAATGATGTCCAATACTCGATAAAATATTCACTCTGAACAAACTTTTCGGATCTTGGAGGCGCTCATCTTCGCAGAACTCGTCAAAATGGCGTTTTACCTTCCTCTGACGAGTATTAGAAAATTCAGGGGTGATGGACCATTTTTTAGCTACATAGTGTTGCTTTCATCTTCAAATTTTCAAATTCATGTCGATACCTTTCCAATACTTCTAAGCCGATTTTCAAACGTTTTACGACATTTGAAAGATCGGTGGTTTTAGACTGAAGTGCTTTAGAGGCTGCATCGATAGTAAGTAGGATCTTACAATGGAAAACCAGTAACATAACAAAATTGTAGTTTTCGATCTTCTTTTTGAGTGAAACAGCTTCATTTCTTTCATCAGATTTTCAATTTAACATGATTGTTTTCGTTAGCGCTTTTTTCACTTCAACAAACCGAACTTTTAAAGCAAAAACGGCATCATAATGTCCTGCCCATCTAGTAAGGTTTAATGTTTTCAATGTTATTGAATTTTAAGACTCACTTTCTTCATTAGATATCAAACTTAATAAAATATTCCATCTTTTGATACTATGCCCAAAAAAATTATAAATTTGTTGAATTGTTTCAAAAAAAATTTTGCATATCAATAACCTCTCTCACTGCATATTGAGTACTAGATTTAAATTATGAGAAGCACAGTGAATATATACAGCATTTGGCTCCACATCTTTTATGAGTTTTGGAACTCCACCATAAGTCCCTTTCATTGTGTAAGCACCATCATATCCTTGTCTTCGACACTTATTTAGAGGAATGTTTTTGTCATTTATGGATTTAATAATTTGCTTGGACATTTCTAAGGCAGTTTGATCCTTAACTTCATGAAATCCCAAAAATGTTTCTTTAATGGCAAGTCCCTTAGGGATCCCATTACAATCTTTTTCGATCATACAATAACGGTAAAGTTTACACATTTGATCATTTTTGAAATATCTTGCGTTGTATCGAATATGATAGATTAGAATGGTGCTTCATTTATTTCATTTATAAGTGAATTTTTGTGAAGTGAAGAGAAAGTGAAAATTTATGCAAATCGGTCAAATAGTTTTTGATAAATGATGATCACCGCGACGGTAATTTTCAAAAAAACACGACTTCGAGCTAATCGCGTTAAAAGTTTTGGATAATGGATAAGGTCGCGCGCTTCCACGGTCTGTAACTTTCGTTCTAGTGTTCCGATCTTTATGATTTTTTGAATTTATATTTTTAAGATGATGCACTTTTAGAATATATCATAAAAAAATTGTTTAGTCCAACACAAGATATATAACCCCTTAACCCTACAAGTGACGAACTTAAAAGAAAATTAAACATAGGCGCAAACCTATTAATAATTTTTGCCGTGTTTATCACTGCCTTTCTTCTTTATCTCATCAGTTATTATACATATATGTGTATATATAAATATATCGGGTGATTTTTTAGTTGCTTGAGAACTATCGATAGCTTTGACAAGTCATCTTGAATCCGCCAACTTTTTGGCCAGACTTTTTCGACTTTGGACGTGAATTTAACATATTTCTATTATAGCTAACGAGTTGAGCTTCCAGGTAGCTTCCTAAAATTTAATTTTCCATCGATTTGTGGGTATAGCCTTTTAAAAAGGGTCCTCGAACCGGACGAAAAAAGGCCAGACCTTCCGTTTAGCGAAGGTTTTAAAAAAGATGTCCAACGGAGGGTTATCGCCAGAACAAGACTTCCAAATTAGGGAAATTTACTTTCAAAAAAAAAGTAATCGTTTCGCTAAATTCATAGAGCAAAGTGTTGAAGAAGACATCGAATTGTCGACTCCCCGTCGTTCTCAACTTATTGGCGTTTGTCTTTCGACTACATGGAAAGTTTTAAGTAAGGAACTTGGCTTACGTACCTACATATGTATAAAATACAGCTCATAGAAGAATTGAAGCCAAATGACCATCGTTTGCGTCGCATTTTTCCTCAATGGGCACATTTACTTATAGATCTATTAGAAAAATTAGCCAAAAATTGGACTGAGCGAATGGACCATGTAACTCGAACATATGCCGGATACCAACATCTTCTTTGTTGACTGGACAACCCTGGTCGGGTCTTCGCCTGCTGCAGTATATGCCTCAATCGTCTGGGTTTCGTGCCTGCGTCCTCCATGCCAAAAAACCTGCATTATCATCTACATCTCCATGACGTCAATCCATCTGAGCAGCGGACGGCCCCTTCTTCTATGTCTATGCCACTTTCCAAACAGTATTTTGTTGGAGTGGATAATCGGAATTAGCTTGTAATATATGACCAGCCCATCTCAGTCTGTTGATCATTGTTGTGATTATTACAGACGGGGCATATACAGTTTTTCGAGTTCATGATTGTAGCGCTTCTGCCATTCGTCTGTAGGTTTCACCACCGTATAGCAAGTTTGGAATAATAATTGAGCGGTACTGAAAAATCTTCGTCCTCTTCGTCGTCTAAAGAGAAATAACAGCAACTCGCTATAAGGATTATGTGAAGAATCGCTGCAGAAATTTTGTTGTCATGAGTTGAACAAGCGCTTTAGTTTTGGCTTCATCTCTTTCAAAGTCCATATTTTTTACTGCTCTTCCTATAGTTTCGAAGGCTTCCCATTCAATTGCATTTAAATAATTCCGAATTCCGAAGAGAAGACATGAGAATTTACCCCTTACCCGAGTACGTTCAGTGTGGCGAACTCTTGCGACAATTCCTTTTGAACTCTTACAGCGTTCCTTATAGTGTGCATAGTCGACCGCGTCAAGCGCATCAAGCGCCGGATATCATACTCAAAAAATAAATGCCATGAAATTATCAACAGAATATAATAAAAATTAAAATTCATTCCAATATGTTCGTTTCTTTTTGTTTTATCATTTTAAGTTCTCAAGCTCTTAAAAGAACACCATTTACTTGGCACCTACATCATTCTTTGAACGTTTGGCCGAGCACCTCTTCCATTTTGTGGTGTGCGTCTTTAATGGTGTTTCACAAATTAAAGGACCTACAGCTTTACAGTCCCACAGTGCGGCAGATGACTTTTTAAAAGAAGTTTTTTCGTGACCGAAATGCATTCGGATCTTTGCTTTTGACTTCCGAGAGGCGATCTCTACAAAACAAATAACATTTTCTATAATGTGGTGTTTCATGCTCACACTGGGTTTCGAACCCGGGTCCTACTGAATGGTAGTCGCTACGGCATTTACTCGACTCTTGCTCTAATCAAAATGACTTACAATATTGCTGCAGATTTTATTTATTTATTTATTTATTTATTGTCTTTGAATGGATACATTCTTACAGACTAATGTACAATAGTTTATTAGTTACTAAAAAAAGAACGATTTAAGATGATTGACTAGATGCCATACGGCCATGTAAAATCAGCACCAGAAGAATTGAAAAACATATTTAAATCTGAACATGCCCTAGGAATCGGAGCATTCATCCCATAGTTGGTTCTCGAGAAGCCAATTTTAAAGGTTTCGTACTGTCGGAGCCTCATATTGGGTATATTAAATTGAATTTTACTTAAAAGGGAAGAACAATCAATAGATCCAGAAATAATACGAATAATAAACGAGCACGATAGAATAGACCGTCTGCTATCAAGTGGTTTTAAGTCAATTAATAAACATCGAGAGCGGTACGATGGTATAGGTTCAGAAAAGTTTAAAGATCGGAGCGCAAAACGAAGAAAGACTTTCTGAACTCTCTCAATCCGATTAGACAGACCTATTTGGTACGATCTCCAAATAATAGCGGCATACTCTAATCTTGATCTAACAAAAGCACAATCAATGTTTTGAGAGTGTGTGGGTTGGTAAATGCAGAAGAATTTCGGCGAACGAATGCTAGCATCGCATATGATCGTCTTATGACGTGGTTAACATGGCTGGTGAAATTCAGCTTAGAGTCGAAAATAACGCCTAAGTCTTTAATTTCCTCAACGGATTGCAAAGGAAAGCCAGCAATATTATACGAAGTATGCAAAGTATTGTTTGATTTAGCATATTTTACGTGAAAGCATTTACTAATATTTAGTGACAAATGGTTTAAATAGCACCAGTTCCGGACATTGTGCAAGTCGGTTTGCAACTTTTCAGAGTCCCTAACACTGTTAATCACCGGAAATATTTTAAGATCATCAGCATACAACAAGTGTTGTGCAAACAAAAAGCAAGAACCAATATCGTTAATAAAGAGTATAAAGAGGAGGGGTCCTAGAATACTTCCCTGTGGGACACCGGAGGATGCAATAAATGCACGGGATGTCGTATTATCGACGGCTACAACGCAGTGTCTGTTGGACAAATATGATTTGATCCAAGACAAAAACGTGGAGTGTATACCCAATGATGCACGCTTCGACAAGAGTATTCGGTGCGATACTTTGTCAAACGCTTTAGAGAAGTCTGTATAAATTGCATCAACTTGAGATCTGTTCTGGAAGGCTGAAATGCAGTAATCATTGAAAATAGACAGGTTAGTGACAGTGGAGCGACTTGCAACGAAACCATGTTGGTTGGTAGATATTAGGCCTTTGACAGCAAAATATAACTTATCATTTACTGTTATCTCAAAAAGTTTTGAGACAGACGAAAGCTTCGAAATCGGTCTGTAATTGCTAACATCGATTTTATTTCCGCTTTTAAATACAGGCGTAATGGAAATAAATTTCCAGTCGTCAACAAAGATACCAGAAGACAACGATTTATTGAATATAATTGTAAGAGGCTCAGCGAGACACAAGCAATTCTTCAGCAAAATGCCCGAAAGGCCATCTGAGTCAGTTTTCGTTGTAGACTTAAGCTTCGTAATACCCTTGACGACATCAGTAACAGATAGGCACAAAGTCCCAAAATTGAGAGGTGAAAAACTATTAGAGGGCAAACTAGAATCGGAGTCTAGGTCGGGTTCAAAATTAGAGCAAAAAAAGTCAGCAAATAAATTGGCAGATTCTATGGCAGAATTTGCATATTTACCATTATAAAAAACATTGTTTGGCACCATTGAGCAAGACTTTTTTGATTTGATGAATTGCCAAAAGGCCTTCGAATCCGAAATAATATTGTTTTCGAAATTCAATATGTAATTTCTATATAAGAACTTGTTCAAACAGTTAAACTCTTTTAAATGGCATTGAAATTTTGAGAAGTGCATTGGGTCTCCAGACCTTTTATACAGTTTAGAAAATTTGTTTTTTAGATTCTTTAGGTGCCTAAGCCGTTTGGTATGCCAAGGTGTCTTATATACTTTCTTATGATAAATAGGAATGTGCTTCAAACACAGCTCAGAAACCTTAGTCTTAAAAAATGAAAACAAGAGGTAACATCATTGTCGTGGAAGGCATTGTCCCAGTCAATACTTAATAAAATTTCGTTAAAAATTGAGAAGTCGCATAAGTTGTAGTTAAATTTGATGTTAGGCTCATCGGATACCTCAGAAAACTCATAAAATTCCAACTCAAGAGAAAGAGGAACATGATGTTTATCAGTTAAAGATATGGGAGCAATGCCTTCCGACAATGTGTAGTTGATGTTATTTGAAATGAACACTAGATCTAGGATTCTATTAAGGCTATTATAAAAACCATTGATTTGTGATAAATCAATGCTTAAAAAGCTATCAATTACATGAATTTCGGCTGAAGAATTTACATTAGAAGCCATAAAAGCAGCCGAGTTTCTAAGTGGGGACCAATTCAGGCGACATAAATTAAAATCACCAAGGACACAAAGATGACTGTCACGAGCTATGCTTGATGCTAATGACACAACATTGTCAGCATGTGCAAAGTATAAATGATCCGGACTATTCGGCGGAATGTAGGATGCACACACATAAACTCATCCAGCTGAGCCATAAACACGTACACAAAGCTGATCGATGAGTGTGTCAGAATTGGTAAGTGTAACCAATGATGCCCGAAATTTTCTCCGAACAGCAATGAGAACACCACCTCCTCTGGAACAACCAGATTTGACAGGGTCACGATCTTTACGGAAAACATCGTACAAATTGAGGTCAAAAATTTCACAGTCGAAGAAATTTTCATTCAGCCAAGATTCAACGAATACAAAAATATCAAAGTCTAAGAAAGAACTTTTCATATATACCGTGGAACATTTAGTCCGAAGTCCAGAATTTTGAAAATACAATTTTAATAACTTATTACTAGCGATGGAGTTAGCTGCAGAAGTTACGGAATTAGAGGTGGAGTGACGTCTTTTTGAACTGAGCGTCAGCTAAAGAATATCAATAAAGCCACAGCGATAATTATTTCGCTCGCACTAATCCCAAGGAATTCATCTTCTTGTTTGGCGCGATAACCGCTTATGTGATTTTGGCCGAGTTTAATAAAGCGCGCCAGTCGTTTCTTTCTCGTGCTAACCAGCGCCAGTTAGAAACTCCAAGTGAAGCCAAGTCCTTCTCCGCCTGATCTTTTCAACGTAGAGGAGGTCTTCCTCTTTCCCTGTTACCACCAGCTGGAATACTTTCAGAGCCGGAGCATTTGTTTCCATGACCCAGCCAACGTAGCCGCTAGATTTTTATTCGCTGCACTATGTTCTATGTCGTCGTAAAGCTCATACAGCTCATTGTTCCATCACCTGCGATACTCGCCGTCACCAACGTGCAAAGGTCCAAAATCGTCCACAAAATCTTGCTCTCAAACACTCCAAGGGACGCCTCATCGGATGTTGTCATCGTCTACGCATCTGCGCCATACGTTACTCAGTTGCCTACTTAGTTCAAAGTAGTATTTGTTGGTAAAAGAGACCCTACGTTGGATTTCAAGGCACGCATTATTATAGATGTTAATACTGGTTCCTAAATAAACGAAGTATTTTAAAACCTCAAAATCATAACTGTCAATAGTGGCGTGGGTGCCGATACGCGAGTGCACCGACTGCTTGTTTGAAGGCAGGACTTCGTATTGTGCTTGTTCACCACCAGACTAATTCGCTTTGCTTTTTTATCCAGTTTGGAGAAGGTGGAACTAAGGCGGATGATTCAATATCATCAGCATACGCCAACAATTGTACGCTCTTATAAAAAATTGTGCCTGAGCGATTAAGTTCTGCGGCTCGTACGATCTTTTCCAAAAGCAGGTTAAAGAAATCACACGACTGCGAGTCACTCTGTCTGAAACCTCGTTTGGTATCAAACGGCTCGGAGAGGTCCTTCCCAATTCAGACGGCGCTGCTGGTATTGAGCAACATCATCTTGCAAAGCCGTACTAGTTTTGCGGAGATACCAAATTCAGACATCGCGGCATACAAGTAACTCCTTTTCGTACTGTCGAATACAGCTTTGAAACCAACGAAAAGATGGTGTGTGTCGATTCTCCTTTCATGGGTCTTTTCCAAGATTTGACGTATTGTGAATATTTGGTCGATGGTAGGCTTTCCAGGCCTAAAGCCACACTGATAAGGTCCAATGAGGTGATGGTTGGCTTCAGCCTTTCACAGAATACGCTCGCTCGAACCTTATAGGCGATATTTAGAAGACTAATCCCGCGGTAATTGGCACAGATTACAAGGATCACCCTTCTTATGGGTTGTGCAGAGCTCACTTAAATTCCAATCGCTTTTTTCTGCATCTAAAAAAATTAAATTTGCGTATGACTGCAGAAGTACTCTATCATATGGATCACCGCGACAACGGCATTGGCGCATGCTATTTTACGGTTCTCAGCAATTTTGAAGGAGTCAGCTGGTTGGCTGACCTGACCGGGCTTATGATAGCGTTTCGTTTAATGCGATTGCGTTGGAGATATACGAAAAAATGCAACAAAGTCTTCTCTCATATTACTTCATTGCCATCTAACCAGTGACTGATTGGTTGAGTGTGTGAATACGAGTAAAATGAGCGGGCAAAATTTTGCTGCCGAGTTCCCGGTGATGTGGTTGTATAAGGTGCGCAATTTAGATTTGACTCCTTTTATTAGGTCATGGGCATCAGTTTTTGTTACGTATCTGCCGCTGTCTGCCAATTCATTTTAAACGGCTACGCATTTTCAATTAATTTTTTGTTTTTAGCAATTTTCTTTTAACAGTTGCCCAATATTTTTCAATGGGTCACAATTGTGGACAGTTTGGAGGGTTGTGGCCCTTTTGAGCAATAATTACCCCTTGATATTCGTACCAGTTCATTGTACAGGGTGGGCCAAATAAGACCTTCTAATGTTAAGCACAAATAACTTTTTTTATTTTTTGACATATTTATTTTTCTCTTTTTGTAGGTTATAATTGAATTGTTGGAAATTTATTATGGATCCCTACTGTACAACACAACGCGTTAAAATTATCGAGTTTTTCTATTCTTGTCAACGATTAATATTTATCATTTCGATTGGGTCCAACACTCTTCTTAAATGATCGTAAACTTTCACTTTTGCACCCCTTTTCGGAGCTTTCCGACATACGGGCCTGTTTTGCAGCATCTCAAAATCAGCTTTTTTCGTAATAATGACACCATTTTTTGGCTTTTGTTCCCAACGGAAATCCTTTTTTTCTTCCACTGCCAGGTCTTCGTTCCATCGATAAAGTTATACTTTTTTGACACATAATTTACCGTACTTTTCGGACTATTTAAAGTTTTTGCTATGTCATTGTACGACAAATGACAATTTTCTTGCTTTCTGCGCAAGCTCACACCGAACACATCTTGAAAAATACGCAAAAGTCACGAAAAGTGAATATGCCAATTCATAATGGCAACAAACACAATGAATATGTGTATTAATTTCTTATTTACAGTTAGTTTTACGCAAGTGATGAGTAAACACAATCGACTAGTTGTTTCGTTACCATCTTTTACAGGGTTCGATACTCGAAGTGTAACCAATTAAAAAAGCCATACATGGCCAATCGTTGACTCAAATTCTCGTATGAACGGTAGGTTAAATAAATATTCGGAAGTTTACGAATTGCTCAATTTGAAAAATTTTTTCGTCAGAAAACACAATGTGCGGAAATTGACCGTTTTCGGCCAAACGAAGCAACTCCTGCGACCTCATTTTTCAGTATGCGGTGGATGCTACGGTTAGATATTTTCAGTTCTTTCGCCATTTGATTGGCCCTTCGTCAGGGATTTCGCTCAAGTCGCTTCTTCACTTTTTGAACCATTTCACGGGACGTTGCAGACTTTTGATGACCACCTCCATGACGTTTCGCGATGCTACCAGTATCATTGTAACGAGTAATGGCGCGTGTGGTCTGGTGGCGACGGAGCATGGTTAAGTCCACAATCCGGGAACTATACAGGCTGCAAAGAAGTGTATGTTTATGCATCACTGGTGCCATGAGTACAACCTCTGGTGATGCTCTAAATGCTATGCTTGATTTGCTCCCCCTGGATCTTAAGATACAACAGGAAGCAATAAAAGCAATGTGTAGACTCCATAAATATGGTTTCTGGCACGAAGATGGAACTTCGGGGCACAGAGAAATCTTTAAGTTGCTGTCGAAGCAGTATCCACTGTTTTTGGCACCTAAAGATGACCTGATACCCACAGTTTCATTCGGAAGGAAATTTGATGTCAGATCCAGAATGCATGCAGGGAGGTTTAACGGATATTTTCTTTACCGATGGGTCCAAGACTGAAATAGGGTCTGGAGCCGGATGGTACTTAAACGATAGTAATAAGCATCACTATGCTATGGGGGGAATGGCAACTGTTTTCCAAACAGAAGTTTTTGCCATCCTAAAAGTAGCCGAATGGATAATCGAGAGGAGATGGAGCGGGAAACAGATTGCAGTCTTCAGTGACAGTCAGGCTGCATTGAAGGCCCTGGAGAACGCGAAGCAAACCTCAAAGATTGTTCAAGAATGTAAGAAGCTTAATTCTGTCGCAAGACAAAACAGGCTTGTACTTATATGGGTTCCGGGACACTCCGGTGTTCAAGGAAATGAAATTACCGACGAATTGGCCAACCGTGGATCAGCGGTGCCCCCACAGGGGCCAAAGCCAATAATCGGAATCAGTCTCGCAGGAATCAAGAATTGGATCAACGATTATGTAGGCAATCTACATAAAGAGCGATGGTCCGGTCTAGAACGCTGCAGAACTGCAAAGTGCTTTGTGACAAGTCCGAACAGAAAACTGTCAAACTTTCTACTAAAACTTAGAAGGAAAGACATTCGGTTGATGGTCGGCATCATTACAGGACACAACCCATGGGGTCAGCATATGACCACCATTGGAATCATCGAGGACCCGGTATGTCATGCTTGGAGGAGGCGGATAGCACTAAGCACTTTCTCTGTGAGGGTCCTGCCTTTGCTAGAGCGCGACTACGAGTATTGGGTTCCGATGTCATGAGAATGAGTAATATTCGTTCTCTAAAACTGGAGGATATATACAGATTTGCCAAAGAATCTGGAAAATTCTCACAGGACTAACTATCTCTATCTCTGTCTCTATTCTTCCTATCTCTTTCTCTGATACTTTTCTACCTCCCTCCTTGACTATCTACCTCCTTTCCAGAGCTTTAAATACAATGGGCTTCTTAGCCTGAGTGTTTTAGGAGCCACCAAATCTCCTGGTGCTCCTTGGCTCGACCTTTTCAAATTCAATTCAAATTCAATGGCGCGAAAAACGAAAACTGGATTTACTGTAAGGTGCTCGAGCTCACGAGCAGCTGGCGGTTGTGATTTTCCAGCCAAATGTAATGCGATCACACTTTTACGTTTGAAATCCATTACTGATTTTCTTTTTTCGCGTTTACTATCGGCAAAATGCTTCCGCGCGCTTGTAAACAATACTCTGGACTGTCATTTAGCCAACTAACAGACATCTGATGCACGAGCGGTCTGAAGTTGTTTACACTTCGAGTGCCGGTCCCTATATATTTCACACTAAAATAACAAATACTCCCATATATTGGTGTATATAGGTATTGAGTTAAGTTTTAGCAGGCATTTTGAACGACCACTGTTGGGTTCCGGCCATGTCAATTTGCCTAATTCAAGTGTTGCTAGGTTTTGCCGCTTTGAATTTACCATTTTTAAAGGTTATATACAGTTAGAAGGCCAAAAAAAAGGAATTTTCCAGATTTTTTTCTGAGAAAACTTTTAAATTTATTGATCTAAAAATTTGTACACATATTATGTTATCTTTTAACTGTATTTTAAGACTTAGTATTAGTAAAAATACTTATTGGGAAAGGAGCTACAGCTGATCTCCCGGAGCTCCTCCAAAAAAGACGTTTTGCAGTTACCAATATATCTCTGAACTGGATCCTCTGAAATTAAAGAAATGTTAAATCTAGTAATTCGTTAAAGTAATGTTAAATCTATTAATTATTGGAAGAAATTAACAAAATAATTTTTTTTACAAAATGGCGGTTTCTCAAAATCAAAATCGATTTTTGACCAACTTTTCGGCGTTAAATTGAAATAAAAAAATAATAAATAATAAAGTAACAATAATTACTAAAAAATATATTTAAGAAGCTCGTGTTAAAATTTGGGACTAATCAATTTAGCCGTTTTCGAGTAATGTTGGTCACCGGCTTTGAAAACACCATTTGGAGAAAAACGCGTTTAAAGTTTGTAAAGCTCTTTGAAGCACTCTGAAACGCCTTTGCAAATTTGCGTGTAACTTCGAAAATATTCACCGGTATGATATTAGGTTTTCTGTATGAATTCTTTAATATATGTACATCAAAAAAATTAAATAAAAAAATGGATTTTTTGAAAATTCTAACTGTATATAACCCCTTAATAGTTCATCATCAAAATCATTGCTGTAACAACAGTAAAACTTCTCCATA
>JAYXIM010008915.1:0-13279 GCA_037575425.1 Anastrepha fraterculus | reverse complement strand
ATATAAGGTTGTCAAAAAAGTCTTGCGGTATTTTTATTGAATTTTCAATTGTTCATAAAATTGGTTATAATAATGCGATTTAAGTCAAATATGCGCCGTTTTGTTCGATGACGAGTTCCCAACGAGATGCCAACTTCATAATGCCCCTCTTATAGAAGCTCGCTTCCCTATTGTCAAAAAACTCGGAGAGCCAATTTTCACAGGACTCTCTTGTGGACAACTTCCGGCTACCAAGCTCGTTCGCCATGGACAGAAATAGGTGGTAATCACTTGGTGCAAGATCCGGACTATACGGTGGATGCAAAAGAACCTCCCATCCGAGCTCCCGGAGCTTCTGGCGCGTCACCAAAGATGTGTGTGGCCTGGTGTTGTCCTGATGGAAGACAATTCGGCCACTGTTGATCAAAGATGACCTCTTCTGCATGAGTGCTGCATTCAAGCGGTCCAGTTGTTGGCAGTACAGGTCCGAATTGAGCGTTTGGCCATAGGGGAGCAGCTCACAGTGGATGATTCCCTGCCAATCCCACCAAACACACAGAAGAACCTTCCTGGCCGTCAATCCAGGCTTGGCCACCGTCTGGGCAGCTTCACCGCTTTTCGATCACGATCGATCGCCAGTCACCATCCGCTTCAAAAACGGGTCGATTTTGTTGCGATTCAGAAGCGATTCGCATGCATCCATACGGGCAAAAATGTTGTTTTGCGTGAAGTCGTGTGGCACCCATACATCGAGCTTCTTTTTGAATCCAAGTTTCTTCAAATGGCTTATAACGGTTTGATGACTCATGCCCAGCTCTTGGCCGATGCTACAGCTGCTACTATGCCGGTCTCTTTCGATCAATTCAGCGATTTTATCGCAATTTTCGACGACAGGCCTTCCGGACCGTGGCGCATCTTCGATCACCTCTGCACCAGAACGAAAACGTTGAAACCATCGTTGTGCGGTGGAAATGGAAACTGTATCGGGTCCATAAGCTGCACAAATTTTATTGGCCGCATGAGATGCATTTTTGCCTTTATCGTAGTAGTACTGTAAAATATGCCGTATTTTCTCTTTATTTTGCTCCATGTTTGCGACGCTATAACTCACGAACGACTAAAAGCAAACAACAATTAATCAAACACGTGTTAGCACGTGAAAAGAGCTTTCCAAAAAGCTCTAGCGTGAACCGATGCGACGAATACAACTAGAACTACGCGCTTGCAAAGACAAGCTTGCGGAAATACCGCAAGACTTTTTTGACAACCTTATATTTTTGCATAACCTTAAAAGCAGCATAAAATTAAATTTGTACTTCCAAAATATCAAATTTTATAAGAATCAACAAATTTTAATTAGCACTAAAATCTGTTCAGACTGTTCAATTAAAAACAAAGGAACTAACACCAAACTTAAAAATTTTCGCATTTTGAGTATCTAAAAGCATTAAATTTATTGCGAAGAGCAAGTGGTTGGCAACACTGCTCAACTCAGGTAATGTGACGTCACGCACACTCTGATGGGCGCAATCTTGTTTCTATCATTCTTGTGGTATACGCACATATGTATATGCCCCACAGTTATTAAAAAGTTAGAGGGTAAATTTTATGCTAACAAGCCGACCACCATAGAACTTTGAACTCTTTGAGCAGAAATGGCAGCAATATCGCCTCTCACGATAGCAAATATAGAGGAAAATAGCAAAAAAAATAACTCTCTTTTATTTGTGCGGCTTTATATTGGGTTGGAATTGAAATTTGACACAATCCAAGAAACATCGAGAGAATGAGAATTCCTAAAACACTCAGGCTAAAAAGCCCCCTGTATTCAAAGCTCTGGAAAGCAAGAGGGTATATAACCAAGAACGAAATGAGAGAAGTAACAGAAACAAAGAGATAGAATAAAATACAGAACGAAAGAGAGATGTCCAGTAGTGTGAGATTTTTCAAGATTCTGCGGTAAATCTGAAAATATGCTCCAGTTTGAGAGAACGAATATTACTCATTCTGATGGCATCACAAGCCGAAATTTGTTGTCTTGCTCTAGCAAAGGCAGAACACGCACAGAAAAAATGTTGAGTGCTGTCCGGCTCCTCTAAGCAAGACAGTCATATGCTGAGCCCATGGATTGTGTCCTGTAATAATACCGACCATTAACCGAACGTCTTTTCTACCAAGGTTTAGAAGAAAATTCGACAGTTATGTGTAGGGGCTTATCACCAAACACTTTGCATTTCTGCACGGTCCTAGACTGAACCAAAAGCGACTTTCTTCGAAAGATATTTTTTTTAGAAAATAATTGATGAAAGCTGTGTACGAGGGAGCTTAATGATAAACAAAATCCAATATCTATTGCATATCAATCCCATTGACTAAAATTGATTAATAGGGCTGCACCCTGTATTGTCTACAATATGTCGAATTCTTAACAAATTTATTGTTTTGCATTATCGTTCTAATTGGAGTGACGTCCTCATGGTCACACACAATTGTCTCCCGCAATGCTGCTAAATTCATTTGTAACGATTTATGAATGTCTCCACAATGGGAGTATTTTACATACACACATACATGTATACATGCATACAGCAATATACACACACATCCATACACACATATAAGCGATTTCACACAAATTAAGACATAAAACCACATAAGATGCAGGTAAATAGTGTGTGGCTGGACATAATCCTATTTTATTAATCGTCAACCATAACAAAGTAATTTCCAAAAGAAACAATCTACTCAACTTCACGCTTATCAAAAAGGAACAAAGCAACACTTATAAATCCTAACAAATTTGCCCATACGACAGCACATCGACAGAAATTTATTAGTCTTAATACTTTAAACGGGATCAAGTAGGAGGAAAAAAAGGTAAAAACAACAACTACATGAATATAAATGCTCACAAATCAGACACATATACATATTTACATACTTACATACTCGTATATATAGGTGATATATTATAGTATAAGCCACTAATGGACGGTCGGTTTGCTTCAGCGTTGCAGAGAGACAAATTTTTACAAGGGTATGGCAAATTTACGTACGCACTGTGCAATCAAGAAGCAAAACTGAATCGCAAGTTCAAGGTGCTAATCTGGCCATATTCAAGGCAGTGTGAATTCTCTTATGTATGTATGCAGACTTGTGTATTTCTACTTGTATATTTAAGTAAAATAAGTAGTTAGGTGTTAAGCTGGTGTGGAGCATATCTTAAGAAATATCGCTTGGCGGATTATGTGGCACATTACAGATGCACACGAATCCATACATACATACATACATCCTAATAAATGGCGGTTCGCCCTCTTGACTTGTGTGATGGCTTAGCAAGACTTCGAATATCGCATAAATCACACTTGTCATTTCGAGCACCGCTTCTGGTTTATGTACGTATGTACGAGTGTGTATGTATTTGATGCATGCACAGCTGCTAATATGAAAATAGCAGAACCACTGGACTTTTTAGTTTTCGTTTTTTTTTTTGTTGAAGCGGCGCACAGCGTTTTCAGAGAAGGTTAAACAAGAATTTGGTTTACTAAAATAGCAAAGTATGTAAAAAGTACTGATCCTTTTTCGCTAGATGCCTTTAATGGTATTTATTACAGTATCGCATGGCTTTTTTCGGAATGACTTTTTTTTCGCTAAGAGGAAATTCTCATGGGTACTGCCATACTAGCATAGCTACACCTACCTACTAGAAACCTTTCCATTATCTACCATCCTACTCGCGGGACTACCAAATAGGTATTACCTCACGGTAGTCTAATAGTTTCAGTTGATGTCTACGAAGCTCCGCGCAACTTGGAATGATGGGCATGAATTCATGCGTCCATCTACCATTCGGTGATCTGTTCTACCCGTCTTGCCAGTTGGCGATGGCACGAAATTTCGGAATTATATTTTGACAATTTTGTGTTAAGTGAGGTCAAGTGTGCCTTACAACATTTTAAAATAAATGCAAAAAAAAAACAAAATCGATACATTCTTCAATACATCTAAGACCAAAAAAAGTTTTGGAGTTGGCTCCCAACGTTGAATACTGTAATGTTTACTTCGAAGTTCAGTCCCTCTTTCGAGGGCCAATAGTCGAACTAAACAGCAAAATCATGAAAATCGTCGGATTCGATCTGTAGTTGGTCACTTATTCTCTTGCTCAGTAACTGACGTATATCCAAATCGGCGTTAAGCACCATAAAACTGAGCTCAAGAAGGCTACTAAAACGTAGCGTCATCGATTCATTTTTAAGGCGTATGACTACTGAAAAACATTATAGTCAAATTGGGTGAGCCGGTCCACACTATCGCCAAGCCTTAATTAACTACCAGAAAGCTCTTAAATATTGTTGGTTCGGGGGGATTGGAAGGTAATATTTCTCTATGATCTACTCCCATTAGATCAAGCACCATTCATCGTATAATCCTGAACATGTACGGAGAGATAATACATACAAATATAATATAATTGGTACTTACACCTATTATTTGGAGTTTATCAGAGTTCCTCTTTCTATCTGTGATCTGTGGCCGATGAATTGGCCAACCGTGGATCAGCGGTGCCCCCACAGGAGCCAGAGCCAATAATCGGAATCAGTTCCGCAGGAATCAAGAATTAGATCAGCGATTATGTAGGCAATCTACATAAAGAGCGATGGTCCGGTCTGGAACGCTGCAGAACTGCAAAGTGTTTTGTGACAAGTCCGAACAGAAAACTGTCAAACTTTCTACTAAAACTTAGAAGGAAAACGTTCGGTTGATGGCCGGTATCATTACAGGACACAACCCATGGGGCCAGCATATGACCACCATTGGAATCATCGAGGACCCAGTATGCCTGTCATGCTTGGAGGAGGCGGATAGCACTGAACACTTTCTCTGTGAGTGTCCAGCCTTTGCTAGAGCGCGACTACGAGTATTGGGTTCCGATGTCATGAGAATGAGTAATATTCGTTGTCTAAAACTGGAGGATATTTACAGATTTGCCAAAGAATCTGGAAAATTCTCACAGGACTAGGCATCTCCATCTCTGTCTCTATTCTTTTCTATCTCTTTCTCTGATACTTTTCTCCTTCCCTCCTTGACTCTCTACCCCCTTTCCAGAGCTTTAAATACAATGAGCGTTTTAGCCTGAGTGTTTTAGGAGCCACCAAACCTCCTGGTGCTCCTTGGCTCGGCCTTTTTAAATTTCAACTTTAAATTTTTTTCTATCTGTGATATGCGTCTTGATGTTGTTCCACAAATGAAGGGACTTACATTTCTAAGTCTGCTCCACAAACGAATCGCAAGCTGCCCGAATGTGACTTGCAGGCATTTTGGCTCACTCGCGGACAATAGCTTTTTTTTAGCCCTTCGAGACTGGTGAATGTTTGCTCTCCGAAATGGCCTTAGGAGAATAATCTATCGGATTCGCGTCTGGTGGATTTGAGAGCCATTATGTGGATGTAAGGCTGCTGTTATGAGCTTATTGGAACGTCAAAAAGTAGACTTTCTTCACTCGCAAGGCTTGTCCAATCGGAACATTGCCAAACAAATAAATCGCAGCTCCAGAACTGTTGACAGATATTTGAAGGATCCCGAGGCATATGGAAATAACTTCAAAGGGAAAAAACGGCACTATCAAAACAAGCAGTACGCCAAATTGTTAGAATTGCTTCGAATTCGACTAAATCTGCTGCTAAGATCAAGGAATTGGCCGGTGTAAAAGCAAGCCTATCAACTGTTCAGCGTACGATCAGAAATGCAGAACACCTGAAGCGTTTAAAAATCAAGAGAAAACTCCCTTTGAATGCAATACGCAAAGAAAATCGGCTTCAATTCCCAAACGAATACATGACGTGGACTGTTCAATCTGACACTCGACTAAATGATTGGCGTTCAGTTGTATTTACTGATGAAAAACGTTTTAATTTAGATGGCCCTGATGGATTTCAATATTATTATCACGATTTGCGGAAAGATGAGCTAATTAAGTCGCCACCATAGCCGAGAAGGGGGAATAATGGTGTGGGGTGGTATCACGTTTTATGGAACAATTGACTTGATTTGTATCGATCAAAAGATGAAAGGCGATCGCTTCAAAACATTGTTGGAGTCCGTATTTCCAAAATTAAAAGATTTCTTTGGACCAATTCCTTGGATTTTTCAACAAGAGAATTGCTATTCATAACTCTCGAGTATTAAAATCTTTTATTTCGAGTCAAAACGTTAATATCATGACCTGGCCACCATATTCTCCAGATCTTAACGTAATTGAAAATGTTTGGGGCTGGCTAACACGGAAGGTATACGAAGGAGGAAAGCAATACGAAGATAAGGAAACCTTAACTGCAGATATTAAACGTGCTTGGAGCGAGATTTCCTTGAACTACACAGATTCCTTGTATCATTCTATGAAGGACCGGATTTATGAAGATATTACTAACAAAGGAGGTAGTACTCATTACTGAAATTATTTTTTATTATTTCAATAGTAATTTAAGTTAAAATCCAAATACTTTTCTTATTAAAATTAAAAAGCCAAAGTGCGTCTATTCTAATGACCAAGAAAAATTCGGCTTATTTTGAGTAGCTTTAAGAAAATGTTTGAAAAACACAATTTTGTTAAATATGTATAATCATTTGAATATTATATTTAAAGTATCATTATATAAGAAATGTTTTTGCATATCAACTTGTTTCCTATCGTCCTTTAATAAATAAATATGAAGCAAAGTTGTATGCAACTAAACGTGCGTCTAACCTAAGACCAGCAGTGTATTGTAACGGCAGATCCCTCCTCATTTCGAAAGAAATAAGGGCCGATGATACCGCCAGTTCTCTACGAACTTCGAGAATAAATTTATATTTTTGTTTTTTTTTTCAAATAACTTATAGATTTCCACTATTTGGAAACCTTGTTCTGGCGTTAAACGATTCATGGTGACTTGCCAAGCCTTACTGAACAGACAAGTCAATACAATTTGCCATTCTCAGCCATTGTTGATATCGATAGCTCTCATGCAGCTAAAAAAAAACACACGATACTAGTCCGTAAGTTTTCTCATTCCCTAAAGTTTTGTTTCCTTCTGTCTCGGCAAGATCGTGCTCCCGGCAATACATTGAATGCAACTTTAATGTTATCAAGTGTTGTATATTTTAGGACCTCTACTGGTGCTTCTATTTTATTACTCGCAACTGCATATTTGTAAAGCTGTCTGATACTCCATGCATGCCAATTATCTTTGAGAGAGCGCAACTAAGTATTGGCGAGCATTAACTAAATTAGAAAATATTTTTTCCTTCGTACTTAACTTAAATCTTTTTCTTGTTCTTGCTGGCATTTTGTTAAATTTTCTGGGGCAAACTATTAGAGCTATTTATTGTGTTACAAAAAAAGTCAGATTTAAGAAATTAAGGATTTATTATCAAAATCTACTTTCCATTAATTTCATTCTAAACATAAATTTCATTCTAAGTGAATTAACAACAGAAAAACTAAATACAACCAAAATATTCAGTGATTAGCAGATTCTGAAATGCACTTATATATAATATATCGTATATTGATCAGCGGGATAGCTGTTTAAGCGATTTTCGTACAGTTGAACAAAGCGCACCAGTCGTTCCGTTATCGTATTAAACGGCGTCAATTGGATACACCAAGTGAAGTCAAGCTATTTTTCGCTTGATTTTTCCAACATAAAGCAGGTTTTCGTTCTACGTCTGCTAGCTGTGAATACTTTAAGAGTTGGAGCGTATGTATCCATTCCTACGGCAGAGCCTAGCCTGTGGAGGCTCTTAGTCTTCACATCACTGTCTTAGAGCATCTCATCTGCTCACATCACTATACACATTATACATACACATATATATAAATAAATAATTGGCGTTTACGCTTCTGTTAGGCGTTTGGCCAAGGTTCTCTTCCTATTTGTGGTGTACGTCTTAATATTTTTCCACAAATGGAGGGACCTGGCGAGTTTTATGCCGCCACCAAACGGTAGATGTTTTTTAGGCGGAGCTTTTTCTTGGCACAAATACACTCGGAGATTTGCCATTGCTATACTTAAGCTATACAGATGTTTCTATCTATTTAATGCACGAGTTCTTGAGCCCGGGCAGTAGTCGAATGATCGTCACCTACCAATCCATTCGGCTTCAGCGGGTATCTTATTAGATATTTGAAATTGAATGGTCGTACAATTGAGTTTTTGGCACCAAAATACCAGTGTACGCCGTTCAGCTGCGTGGACCATTTTTGCAAAATTCATGAAGAACCATAGTTATAGTAGCCTTCTGAGTGACAATCATTAGTAGGTTGTTTGCACAAACCAGATATTTTACGTATATACTTAATAACACAGGCCGACAGCATCTCAGACCCAGAAACCAGACTATATATTTCCGAAGGTTTATGATCCTTTAATTTTGGTGAAAAAAAAACATCTGCAAGGCTACATAACCTCAAATATGGGCAAAACGGTGTTTTTACACTTTTAGGTTAGGATATCTCGAAAACCAGAGCTGATAGAGCAATTCTGAGGCCTGATTTGGATTTTGCGCATCATAAACCTTCGGAAATATATAGTCTGGTTTCTGGGTCTGAATGTTGGTTAAATTTTGTCGGCCTGTGTAATCAGTAGATAATTCAGACGATCTCAGTAGTCAGTGAATATCACCCCACAGCCTTCGCAATTCCCTTGGAATCGTAAAAACAAATAAGCATCGACTTGATTTTTGACTTCTCCAAACGCGATTTTTTGGGTGGAGGCTCGCCTGGGGCCTTTCATTTGGCACTTTAACACTTAGTTTCAGGTTCATGTTGGAAACACCACGTTTCATCACCAGCTGCAATGTTGTGAAAGAAGTTCTCGTCTTTTCTCGTCTCTTTAATGAGGTCTTTCGAATGTTGGATTCTGAGCAATTTTTGGTTCTCAGTTAACTTGTGCGGAATGAAACGAGCACCGACCTTTCGTTAGCCCAAATTATTAATATAGTTGAAATGCGATAAATCGATGTTTTGGAGATATTCAACTCCGATTCCATGAATTTCAATGATGATTTCGGTTCATTTTTGATAAATTTACGAACAATTTCGATGGAGTTGTCAGTGGTTACTGATTTTGGCCCGTACGTTCATTGTGATTTATGCCCTCACAACCATCTCTGAAGCGTGTAAACCACTTATGAGCTCTGGCACGAGAAAAGCAATCATCGCCATAAACTTTTTCATCAATCCAAATATTTCGGTAATTGTTTTATCGATTTTAAAACAAAGTTAGGTATTAGCTGTGTGCTCGAAACTCAACCATTCTGACGCTTTAGACGCAATAACTTCGCTTCCACTGAACCCAATGTCACCAAGTTTCCATTGGAAGTCAGCTAGGGATGTTACTTCCAACGCACTAACTCATTAAAAAAGGGCGCATTCAAAAACATTTTTATGACGCCAGTCTTGTTTATTTTGAAATTCACCCTGTATATATATAATATATAAAGGGTGATTTTTTAGCTATTATCTTTTTAAACAGTTGGCTTAAACAGCTGACGCACATTTCGTGTTTTGTTTCACTGTCAAACATCTTCAGTTTGATCTATAATTTAACCATGAATCGCCTTACAAACGAACAACGCTTGCAAATCATAGAATTTTATTATAAAAATGCGTGTTCTGTTAAGAAAGTTTAAAGTCGAAAAATTGTGTTCAGCGACGAAGTTTATTTTTGGATCAATGGGTACGTAAATAAGCAAAATTGTCGATTTTGGAGTGAAGATCAGCCAGAAGAATTGCAAGAGCTACCAATGTATCCAAAAAAGGTCACAGTTTGGGGCGGTTTATAGGCTGGAGGTATCATTGGACTACTTCTTCAAAGATGCTGCGAATCGTCACGTAACTGTGAATAGTGGGCGCTACCGTGAAGTGATATACAACTTTTATTTGCCCAAAATACAAGCTTGACTTGCATGACATGTGGTTTCAGCAAGACCGTGCCACATGCCACACAGCACGCGTAACAATGGACTTGTTGAGAGGCGAGTTCGGTGAACATTTTATTTCACGTTCGGGACCTGTCAATTGGCCACCCAGATCGTGCGATATAACGCCTTTAGATTATTTTTTGTGGGGCTATGTTAAAGCTCATGTCTATTCAGACAAGCCTGCTTCAATTCACGCATTGGAAGACAGCATTAAAGCTTTTATATGTGAGATACCGGCCGAAACATTGGAAAGAGTATGCCAAAATTGGACTAAGCGGATGGACCATTTGAAGCGCAGTCGCGGTCAACATTTGCATGAAATAATCTTCAAACATTAAATAATATGGACTGTACTATCGATTTAAATAAAAATTGCATGCATTTTTCTGCATTTTACGTGTGTTTTTTTGAAAAACTTTTCTATAGCTCTCAAAAATGACCCTTTATATATATAATGTATAGGTATATACATATATATATTGTCAAATTAGTAGCGCACTTATTTAGAAACTATGCAGAAATGTCAAAAACGCAGAAATGTTTATCTAAAAACACCATTTACCTAAGTTAGAAAATCTTACTTACTTTATTATGAAGATTTCTTTACAATCGTAAAATAGTTATAAATATGGTATGTTTTACCACTGCACTTTTTTTGAACTTTCTTGAGCGTTTCTGCAGTAATTGTGTGTCTGTACATATGTAAGGTTGTACGATTATATTTGTTTATTCGCTTTACAATGGAAATGGTCATTCATACCATTCAATAATAAATAAATTTTATTGCTTTCTCTTATTTGAACGCAATTTTTTATATGGTTTTGTACGAAATTCGTAATTTCCATCTTTTGTTTTCCTATGTTGCTGAATTTTGTATAAATGAGGATGGTATTTGGGAAGTTTTGTTTTTATGTTCACATAAAATCGCAAGTTTATGTCTTGCCAAAATAAAACGTGAGTCAAAATGTAACTGCATGCGTTTGCATGTATGTATATCGCACCCTAAATACAAAAGGGTCACAACTCAAAATTTTCCACACTCGAGCTTGACTTGTTTACAGTAGCACAGAAACCAAACTATGTGACATATCACGCTGAAATTTGCCATGTAAGCTTATAACAGTCCTACCAAAAAACAAAAAAATTATTTTTGCTATATGTCATCCGAGGACCGTTTTATTGATAACGTCTCGTTCATGTTTGAGCAGAAAGTACATTTTGAGTTGTGACCCTTTTGTATTTAGGGTGCGATATGTGTATGTATGTGTGTGTGTACGCTCTCCAACTTTGTTGTTTAAGCGTAACATCTATTGTGTAAGCGTAACATAATGTTGGCAGTATTGTACATAAAATGCACACATACAGTTGCGAACAAAAAAATAGCAGTACCAAAAATATTTTACATTTCTTTTTTAAATTTCCATTTTATGATGTGAAGAGAAAGTTTAACTGGACCCATGCTTAAATCGGTTCTATAACGAAAAACAAAACCTTTTGTATCAAAAGATAGAAATTCAGGGTTAGAATTAAAATAGTAGTGACCATAAAAGTAACGCATTCTGACCAAGTTTATACAAAAATTAAAGACAAACTGTATTGACTAAGTTTTCGGATACAAAGTTTTACCTAAGATTTAGTTGAATATCCCACAGTAGCGCAACGGTGGGGCATTGGGTTCACAAATTGCTCACATCGTTGCTTCAGAATCTTCAGCCATGCATCTTTAACAATTTCCCAAAGTTGTGGATTGTTACAGCTCTTTGATTTGGTATTGTGTACAGCTCTTTTTAAGTGCCTCCAAAGAATTTTCATAGGATTCAGGTTATGCGACTAAGCTGACCACTCCATGGCCTCAATTTTATTTGTCCGAAACCGATCCTTGGGTTTCCGGCTTGTGTGCTTAGGGCCACTCCTGTTAGTAGACGCATTTTATTGGCATTTCCTCTTCGCAATACGGCTACATAATATCCTGCATCATTTCCACGTAAATGTTGGTACTCATTATGCTATAAATTTTGTGTGTGGAGCCTGCGAGCCATGCCATTATTTTTGAGCCCTCATGTTTAACACGTTGGCTGCCAAAGCCTTTTTAGAATTTTGATCGTTCAGTAGCAGTGCCATTTAACAATTTTGGTCACCTGAGGCCAACAACTTATTTATGTTCTTTTTTGTTTCTTAGTGCCTAAAAATAAGTTTTGACTACTCGCGACTTTATTTTGGTCGCTAATTTTTCAGTTATAATGGTTTTTTTGTGTCGCACATTTTCGTGCGACATGGCCTGGGAGATCATAAAACATGTTGTGGGGCCACGTCGCACGAAAAAGTGCGACAGTAATTTTTTGTAGTTTTCGAGTTGTATTTGATATTTTTAGTTTATTTTACTTAGTTTTCTACCAGGAAGCGAAGGCAACGACCTTTTGAAAAACCTCTTGCTGTTATTGATTACAACAGAGCCAAATTAGGTGTTGATATATCCGATCAAATGACCTCCTACGCCACCACTCTCAGAAGAGGTGTTAAGTGGTACCGCAAAGTGGCTTTTGAACTGTTACTAGGAATGTCTGTCGTAAATGCTTTTATAATATATAAAAAGGCTACAAACAAACAAATTTCAATAACTAAGTTCCGGCAGGAGACTTCAAATGCTTTGTTGGACTTCGTGTCTCCAGAACCCATAACAAAAGGAAAACATTTTATAGCAAAAAGAAAGGACGACAACGGAAAAACAATAAGGCGTGCTTGTGTATTGTGTTATGCCATGTCAAAAAAATCTGCTGAGAGAGTAACAGCCAGAAAGAGCTTGAAAAGGACCAGCACCTACTGCCCAATAAACCGCAACTATGTGTAGAATGTTTTCCTAAATATTCCCACCAGAAAAATTAATTTTTGCACTGATCTCCATTAAAAAATTGAATTTTTAATTATAAGTTTATTGTTTTTCTACTGATTTCCATTTGAATTTACATACATATATATTTTTATATTTGTTTTGTTCATAAATGAATTAATTTTTAAAAGAATTAATAAAAAGACAAATTTTAATTTCCAACTTTTTTATTATCCAAAAAAATACCATTAAAAATACTCCACGGCCATGGGAAATACACCAAAATGTTCACCACAGGCCAGAGAATCCAAATTCTATGTAAAATTCCATATTAAAATATACAAAAATGTGTGACGTGGCCTCAGGGTAACATTTACGTGTCGCACGAAAATGTGCGACGTGGCCTCAGCGTAACATTTAGGTGTCGCACGAAAATGTGCGACGTGGCCTCAGGGTAACATTTAGGTGTCGCACGAAAACGTGCGACGTGGCAGCCAACGTGTTAAG
>JAYXIM010008914.1:0-13311 GCA_037575425.1 Anastrepha fraterculus | reverse complement strand
ATGTAAAAAAAAATTTTTATTATTTTTTTCTATAAATTTTTTGTTTGTTTTTTTATTCACATTTTTTTTATTATAAATTTTTATTGAGATAAAAATAAATAAGTTTAGATAAAAAAATAATAAAATTTCTTTGTTATTACAAAATTTTTATTGAAATATTAAAAATTTTTATTATTTTTATCTAAATGTTTTTATTACAAACTTTTATTGAAATAAAAATAAATAATTAAATAGTCCAAAAATAAATTTTGTTAAAAAATTGTATTGATATTAAAATGAAATAAATAAACAGCCGAAACTTAGGTAAAGAAATTATAAAAAAAAGTTTATTATTTATTTTTGTAAAAACCTTTTTATTTTTTATTAGTTTTGGACAAAAAGTTTTTAATAAATATTTTTTTTATATAATCGTTTTGTTGTATTATTTTTTTATATAAACATTTTTTTTTTTTGTTCTAATTGTTTTTATATAAATTAGTCTTTCTAAAGGGTGGTTAAATTTCAAGGGGCGATGTTGAATGTAAGCCACACCTAAACGTCAATAGTCTTTCTGCATTTCATTTGACATTTTTCAATTCCAGACCAACTCAATTTGAACCATGGAAAGATATACAATCGAGCAACGCGTTAAAGTTACTCAGGCTTATTACAAAAACGGGCGTTCGAATCAAAATGCATATCGCGGTCTATTTAATCGTCCAAATGTGCGTACAATCGGCAAAATTGTGCAAAAGTTTGAGCAAATCGGGTCTGTAGGAGATGTGAAAACAACAGTGCATGCTCGTACTGCAGAAAATATTGCTGCTGTTCGCGATAGTGTGGTTGAAGAGCCGTCCACCTCAACTCGTCTTCGTGCCCAACAATTGCAACACTCACGCTCGTCAGCATTGAATGACTAATTTTCGAAGAAAATCATGTTCAGTGATGAGGCACATTTTCACCTCAGTGGATGACATATTTTGAAGTGAAACTTCTTAGGCGTCGTTGGACGAGCCAGAATGGAGAGTAAAATTTCAAGGCCATGCAACGTTTTGGGCATTTTCGTTCCGCGAGAGAGAAAAAAGATATAACGTGGAGGAAAAGGAGAGAGAGAGAGAGAGCTATACTTTTATCTTAGCTACACGCTATTTTGCCTGAGTGTTTCCTTGTGGTTGCTAATTTCTAGTGAGAAATAACACAGCCTACTTCTTGGTGCTTGTTTGTTGGTGCAAACTTGTAGGAAATATATTGTGGGTGCCTACTTTTTGGCGTTATAGTTCCTTGGTGCCTTCTGTTTAGGGCGATTTTTGGTCCCAATTTCTTTGGCATTTTTTTTTTGGTGTCTGCTTTTTGGCGCTAATTTCCTTTTCCTGGCTAGTGCTTCTGCGTACTATAAAGTGCTATCCATTCCGGCGTCGGATTTATTGGTATTATTTGTGTCGTTGCTGTGGTTTTGGAATCGCTCCGTTTGTGCGGGTGATAAACGCTCGGAGTGGTGCGCATTGTTGCCACGGTTTGTGTCCGGCGTTTACCTACACCGGTGGACCCTTCTCCGTTTTTTGTAAATTTTGTCTATTTGTATTCTCTGAAAAAGTGAAAGTGATTATTATTCTGTAGTGAAAGTGATTATTATTCTGTAGGCTTGTCATTCTGGCAGGTCTTACAATGGCAAAATTTTTTTTGAAAAATAACAAAATGGCGGACTTTTAAATAAAGTCGGGTGAAAATCAGACTGTAGTATAGAAGGTTGGTGCTGAAAAGAAACTAAAGTAGCACTTCGCATGGCGAATTTAATTATTGTAGTAATACCCAACCTCTCTTACTAACCATTTGCGCCTAAATTTGAACCAATTCGCAAGCCAAAAGTGGCTAGCAGACTGAGTAAACCTTGAGTGGATTTTTATTAGCAGCCCAATCGAGGGAATTAGTCTGCGATGACAGAGTTTGTGTACTGACAATTAAAAGAGTAGTGCACTCATACCTTTTCTCATATTTAATCTGCCTTTTGAACGCCGTCAACCCACTCTCTGTCTCTTCTCTCTCGCGGCTGTTTCACTCAAGTCTTCATATGCCCTTAAACCGTTTCAGCGAAGTTATAAACTATTTGATATACCGTTGTTAAGCAATTTAGTGCAAACACAACGCAACTTTTTATGCTTTACATATACATACGCACATGCATACGCGCATACATACGCAAATAGGTATGTTCACAAATGCTCTCCAGAAAGCCTCTAATTTTATTAGTGTTATTTTACGGCCGTCGACTTTTATGTGAAATTAGCAGCAGCGTTAAAACAAGTTGCTTGTTAGTTGGGTTAGCTGCCACGCACACATACCACATGCCACATGTCGCATGCCATTTGCAGCGAAATTAATTGCACCGCCTCAGTGCGTAGTTTGGTAGTTAATTCTATTAGACGAGGCTTTGCGTCTAACTTTGTTTGCATCCTCAGGCTCCATTGTATGCGGCAAAATAGCTAGCATGTGGAATTTTTAATTTCCGTCATCAAAATTTAATATTCCTGTAGTTAGAGGCATGCACATGTACTTGTGGCAACTTGAAGTTGCAAGTGGCAAACACTAAAAAACACTAAAAAAAATTTACTTGCTGTCCGCGCAATCAATACTCATAACAATGAAAATCTGTTTATGACTTGATGCAGTTATGATGCTTGTAAGTGTGTGTGTGTGTGTGTGTGTGTTGGCCTTGATACTTTAACATGTAGTTAATGCCAAGACAACCCTAATACTTGCCACTTGTACAATGTGGCACTTTTATTGTCGGAAAATTCGCTGAAGTGTTTGCATTACTGCTGCTGAACCGCTCCGCTAACGCATTTTATGCCACAATTCGGTACTTTTTATTTGCACTGCCATTTCGTTTGTGCCACTTGGCAAAATCGATTGGTTCATCATAGATTTTTAGATGTAGTGCTCATTGAAATGTGCAAATCTGATATCTGGAGTGGCTTGGGCGTGTTCATGGAATTTATGCCCATTTTTCTGAGTGATTTCGAGAAGTGATGACTTTGGAAGTAGGTTAGGTTAGGTTACAATGATTGTCCAGAAACTGGGCCCACTTGGGCGAAGAATTCAAGTTCATTATTTGATTATATTATATTATTATTACCGATAGGATGAAAGGAGGGAGATGAAAGGGTGGGTGGAAGGAGAAGGAGCTTGAGTATTTGTGGATTACGAAAGGTGACTCATTTGCGGTTATGTTAACCGCTGCAGGCTATCAAGGCCTTCTATATCAGCAGGCGTACGAAAGAAATGAGAACTAAGACCGCTTAGTCCCGTGAGAGCAGGGCAGCTGGGCAGCAGATGCTGAGATGGCTCCACCTCATTCTCCATACAGCTGATGCAAAAAGCACTCGAAGTAATTCCAAGTTTCACGGCATTCATACATCGCGTATAGTGCTCCGTGAGCATACGCACAAAGTGAGAGAGTTTAGGTTTTTTTAATCCTCAGAACGCCTCCGATCCATACGTAGCCGGAAGGATTTCGTGACTATACAAGTTTGTGCACTTGCCCAGCGCTCGCTGAGTTGACGCGAAGCCTATCGCGGTCTGCGAGCCGGACGCCAAAACCTCTCTCAGCCTGATTGCGGTACGTGCAGCGGCAGTTTTGTCCGCGATGTTCACAGGTAATACATCTAACATTACATTAAGCGCTAGAGTAGGAGAGGTTCGAAGCATCCCACTGATGCCAATGAGTGCAGACCTTTGAATTCTCTCCAGCTTCTTTGCCAATGTCATCATCTCCAGTGTGTTCAAACAGACAATGGCTCCATATAACAAAATTGGCCTTATGATAGTATTATAAGCCATCTTTTGGCAATAGGGCTTTTGCATCCATATAGGGATAGCTTATTGAAAATTATAACGCAACGGAAATTTTTTTACTGTCGTTAATTTTCACATTGAAGTAATATAGTTAATATAAATCGGGTGTTTTGTTTAGGAGATTGAGAACCGTCGTTTAAATGATTTATGACGACTTGCTAAGCTTTACTGTAGCTGAAAAAATACCCGATATATCATTGGAGCCTATATCCCTTGCTTTGTGTTTGACCGAGCTTTTCCTGATTTTTACAGTGGGCGTCTTAAAAGATTTCCACAAGTGGAGGGTACGGAACAGCAGATGGTTTTTTGTGAGGAGGTTTTGTTTACGACAGAAATACAATCGGGGATTTTGCATTGCCTGCCTGCGGTTTCGAACCCGTGCACTGGCGAGTGGTAGTCACGCATTAATCGATCTGCCTACGGCGGCCGACAAAGTAATGGGCGAGCTTTGGATGCTTATGGTGATTTTCAATAGATGTTGGGTGCGAAATTTTAAGATTTTTATACTTTTTTTAGTTTTGTAACTTAAATATATCCACATCGCATGAAACTAAAAATTAAAAATTTTGAGATTTTTTTCACAAAAACGATGATATTCCTATTTTGTTCGTTACCATAAAATAAATCTGCTTCAAAAATAAGTTGAGTTCTTCAGAATAAATACCTTTTCGGAAAATTCCTTTAATAGGAACAGAACTTTCTTGAAGGGCACTGTTAAAGTCGTAGTCCGAAGTTTGTATTTAAAAATATGAACAGATAAATAAATGGTATTAAAAAATTAAAAAAAAATGTATAAAAAAATTGTATGAAAGAAATAAATTTATATAAAAAAAAAATTATAAAAAAAATTATATAAAAAAAAAAAAAATTTTATAAAATAAAATTACAATATAAAAAAATCTGCTTTCAAGAAAATTTTTATTTTACAAAATTATCAAAAAAATTTTTTTTTATACAACAATAATTTTAATAAAAAGAGTTTTATAAACAAATAAATTTTTATAAAAAAATTTATAAAAAAAATTTTATAAAAAAGTAAATTTTTATAAAAAAAGTTAATAAAAAAAACTGCTTTTAAGAAAATTTGTGGGACAAAAGAAAACGAAATGAAGGAGTAAAATTTTTTGATATCTCGTTTAGTTTTCGAGATATTAAATAAAAAATAATAATAATAATAATTTTTTCTTCAGTTTCGATAGAATTCGGCGAGATAAGACAAAATATAGGAGTAAAATTTTTCAATATCTCGTTTAGTTTTCGAGATGTGTTTTATCATCGATCGATGTGATTTATCATTTTTGCGTAGAACTTCTTATCGCGTGGGCAGCCTTTGGCAGCGCTTCAAAAAACTAACCCTCATCAGTCCGACTCCGGCTACGCAATCCACCGTATTTTTGCGAGGACTCCTTTTCGCGTGGGTTGGCGAAAGTTCCAAAGTTTCTTTGTGTGAAGTTCCAAAGGGCATTTTGAAGGCAAATAATTATGAAATTATTATTTCCCGAATAGTTTGGAGTTATAAAGAGTGTTCCTTAACATCTCACTAACATCTCCACCAAGTTTCATTAATAAAGACATAATAGTTTGCCAAAAATTGCCCAATATATTATACATTATTCTAAATTCCAGAAAAAAAAATTTATAAAAAAATAGTTAAAAAAAAAAAATTTATAAAAAAATCTGTGTATAAAGAAATTTTTTTTAATACAATAATAAACATTTTTTTTAATACTTTTCTAATACCATAGATATATTTTTTGGTCCAGAATTTAAAGAAGTTCTATATGATCAAAATTGCAGATTGTTTTGGAAAATAAAAAGCAATTCTTTTTTTTTTGCTAATCGTTTAATAGATTTTTGCCGAACTTTATAAAGTGCACCAGTCGTCTCTTTCGCGTGCTAATCGGCGCCAGTTGCACACACCGAGTGAAGCCAAGTCCTTCTCTACCTGGCCGTTCCGCTTTCTACTTCCTAAAAGGTACTTAAATTCATAACATTTGAAATAACCTTTGAAAAATACTTAGCTCCTACTAAATTTTTTACTTAGGGCTCCATATAACATCGTTTGAACTACACGTCATTCCAAGGACGTTAACTAACTGAGTCACAGACAGGATAGTCGTAAGAGCGCTCTCTTGTTTGGTGTGTTGAGCGTCCTGCTTCTTAGCATTCACTTTAACTAGCTTTGAGGGAATGGGGGAACCGAGGATCCGGATTACCTGAGCTCAATTGCGATCTGACTTATTTAAGTGATTTGCGTGATCCTGGATGCGTTGGTAATATGTAACAAAAAGCCCGAGGAAGTGCTCAAATTTATTAGAAGTCTTCAACTATAATCCCGTGATCAAGCTCAATAGACCTCATCAGGAGTTCAGATGCATTGTGCCACAATAAAACTAAAACTAATTGGGGTGCAGCAAACTACCTTTTATTAATTTATTGAGCTTTGAGATTCGGGGTACTTTTGTCTTAATTTTCGGAAAGCGTAATGATTTTCGTAAGCCATTTGAGAATTGCGGCAATCTTTTTGGTGAGTGAAATGTTAAGCGAAAACCAGGAATTGCTGCCTATCAGCAGGCGAGAAAGAAATGAAACGCTACTCATTTAAACACACTGGCCACTAACTATAATTTTTTAGGTTACTGAAATTGAGCTAAATGCTGCGTATTTTTAGGAACATATCTGCCTTCTTTATTTTAAAGTTTTTATTCTTTAAAGTTCCTGTATTTCAAATCCTTTTCCTTCTCTCATTTCCAAATAATTCTTACCAAAAATTAAATACCATGAAATTTGTAATTGCACTTAGTTTGCTTGCCATTTAAGTTTCGCTCTGCAACTGTGTAACTCTTGCGCTAACTTTTATGGTAAATATCCGAAAAGTCATGCCAGGTTCCTTGACTTCACCTGCAGCTTTCAACATTTCTCCAGTCATACACCTACAAACGAAAATTCCTGCTAAATCATTGCCACTGTCAGGGCTTTTGACTTTTGGCTGACTGCCCACAACTACACCCCTACCGGCTTCCCCTCCTCAACAACTAAACTCTAAATAATGTATTCATAGTTCTGCGGCTCTCAGCACTCTGCTCTTACTGTAAATGTCATTTGCATTTAATTTTGTGGCAGCAAGAAAAAGAGAAGAGCAGAATGAGCGAATTCCTCAAGTACGCGAAAAATGCCCGACGTATTTAACAAACTCATTAAAAACTTTTACTTTTCTTAAACGAAAAATTTGTGAAACTAAGTAAGAACGGAAAATGAGCGAAAAAAGTGTAAATAAATTACCGGCAAGTATAGTTCAACACATGCATAAATAGCCCGTTTTAATTACATATACACGCATCTATCTATACAAACCGGTAGCTTTCGTGCCAAGCCGGAGCCAACCGGGGGCGAGTATCATGCGGATACTATTATCCTGCGCTGAGCAAGGATAGTCTCATGCCAGCAAGTTGACGCATTTAAATATTTAAACTTCATCGATTAACTTTTTGTTTAATGTAATGAGCGTAGAAAAAAGCACTTAACTTTTCTTAGCTTCAAGTTGAAAAATATACACGCGCGCGGCGAATGGTGGGTGGACCATAAGGAGGGTGAGTGAATGCCCCAGACTGGGGCTGACGGCATGCGGACAAGCGGATAAGTGTAAGGTAGCGACAAAATTATCTGCGCCAACTTCAGCTTAAATTTTGTGTGCAGTCAACGCTGCTTCATCTTTAACTTTTTGTCGTCTGAATGTCCTTTCGATGATCTTACGGAGCGTAAAGGGTGGTACAAATGGAAGGTTATTTTTCAAACTAAAATAAAATGAACAAAATTTATTCAATGAAGTTCTGCTTGGGTTTCCATGACTTTCATTTCGTTTGTCCCATGTAAGATGCTTACCACTGCATGGTGGGTAGATATGTAATAACAAATAACAGAAAAAGCGCTATCGCTCTTCTCTTCGCCTCGATCCTTGCGACGCTTCAGGCAACGCTAGAAATGCTTCCGCCTAAAAATCTATATTAAAAACGCGTTATTGGGCACCACTACCAAAACTGGTATTGTCCTCTTTACCAGAAGGAGGAAGCTTGCTGGACTCGTTCTGCCTAAGCTAAATAGAGTCACAATCAAAGATATTAAATATCTCGATCCTCGATAGTAAACTTCTTTGGAAGTCAGACTTAAATAAAAAAAGGAAGTGCGTATAAACTGTGACTAACAGATCTCTGAGACCACGAAATAGACTTTCACTTACCCAACAGATATCACAGAAATCTTGTATAGTTCTAAGTAGTGCCAAGATTCCAATCTTCACAGCAAGTCTCATATTACTTTTCACTGACGTCAACGACTTGCAGACTACTGAGGAAATTCTCAAACTAAGACTTATTGAATTGATAAAAATTTTTTTTTTTTTTTTTTTATTATTTCCATTATAAATTACGATCTGTTAATATTAACAATAAGTAATTGGTGTTAGGGTTTGGAATTAAAATGTCCCTTCCCATTGAAAGAGAACATTATTGTCTTTGGTGGTATTTAGTTACAATTTTACTAATACTTAGTTTTCTATAATTTTATATTATTATATTGTATTATATTTTATATTACAGTACGAGCAAGATCTGTGGGTGTTTTGCGCTTTAGTCTTCTTGGTTTAAGTTCCATTTCCGGTATCAGTCTCATCGCATGGTTTTTGTGCTCTAATAGTCGCAAGATGTGCTTACTGCTGTTTCTTTTTACTGCTTCAGTGACAGTGTCTATGCCGAGGTCGCGGTGAATGTCGTCATTTTTTATGTACCAATGTGCGTTTGTGATTGTCCTTAGCATTTTAGATTGACCTCTCTGAATGATTTGTAGGTTTGATTTACTGGCAGTCCCCCAAATTTCTAGTCCGTAGGTCCATGTCGGTCTGATTATTGATTTGTATATCATTTGTTTATTAAGTAAGCTTAGAGTTGATTGTTTTCCTAGTAGCCAGTAGAGTTGTCGGAATTTGTTTTTCATCTCGTTTCTCTTGTTTAGTATGTGTTTTTTCCATGTGAGTTTTGAGTCAATCGTTATGCCTAAGTATTTTGCACTTGAGTGTATTTTTATGTCTTCCCCGTTAATTTGGATTGGATATCTTGCAGATTTTCTCTTCGCGTATATTACATGTTGTGTTTTGTCTTTATTGACCTCAATGCCCCATTTTTCAAACCATTGTGTTGTAGCTGGTAGCGTATCTTACAGTGTTTTTGTTGCTGCTTCTTCATTGTGGTTAGCTGACATTAAAACTGTGTCGTCTGCAAATGTAGCTATTATTGATCCTCGAGTAGTTGGCGTTGGTATATCTGCTGTGTATATTAAGTATAGTATGGGGCCCAGTACGCTTCCTTGAGGTACTCCAGCAGACGCCGTCAAGATAACAGAGCACTCATCGTCATATTTTATGAAGAAGTGTATATCAGACATGTAGCTTTTAAGGATATTAAATATGTTAAGTGGTAAAATGGTTTTTAGCTTATATAGAAGTCCTTTGTGCCATACTCTGTCAAAAGCTTTCGCGATGCCCAAATACACGGCAATGCAATATTTCTTCTTATCGAAGTTGTCTGTAATTTTGTTTACTACTTTTTGAATCTGTTGCACAGTTGAATGTTGTTTTCGGAAACCGAACTGGTGTGAGGGGATAGCGTATTTTTGTTTTAGAATCAATTCTGTCAAGCAGTATTTTCTCAAACAATTTAGAGAGGATGGGCAGCAAGCTGATTGGTCTGTACGAGCTAGCAACAGTGGCGTTCTTGTTTGGCTTGGGGATCGCTATAACTTGTGCAACTTTCCATGCTTTTGGGAAGTATTGTAATCTAATTATTCCGTTGAAGAGGTCTCGTATGTATTTTATTATAGTATCGGGTAGCTCCTTTAGTATTTTTCCATTTATTTGGTCATATCCCGGTGTCTTTTTGTCTTTAAGTTTCTTTATATAATATTTGATTTCTTCTTTTGTCGTGTTTTGTATTGTGTGGTCTGCATTCTCAATTGTGTTCGGCAGCTCAATGTCTTTATTATCCATGCAATTTGTAAATATTGGTTTAAAGTGGTCAGCTAATGTTTCAGCCTTTTCTTTGCTTGTTCTAGCCCATGTGTTGGAATTTGTTTTTATTGGAGGCTTGTGTATGCTTGTTTTAGTGAGTTTTTTAGTTGCTTTCCATAGGGAATAGTTGGTAGCTGTAGTTGTTTCGAGGCTGCTAAGGTACTTCTTCAGTTGATTGTCATTATGTTCTTGGAGAATTTTTTTGAGTTCATTTGATGATTTGTTTAGTTTAGTTTTATCGGCTGGGTGTTTGGAGCGTTGCCAGTCTTTCCTGAGTTTGCGCTTTTGTTTGATTTTGTCTAAAATAAAAGCAGGGATTTTCTTTGTTATTAAGGTGTCTAATATTGGTGTCGATTGTGTTACTGCTTTTATTATGTTATCGTTTAAATATACGATTGCATTGTCCAGTTTGGAGGAGGGTTTCAAAGAGACTCGAGTTTCCACGTTTTCTTTTATGACATCACGAAATATATTCCAGTTCGTCTTATGGTTATATAGCGAGGTGATGGTTTTTCTAAGAGGTCTATCCTGGAGCGTTATTATTAATGGTGAGTGGTCTGATGATAAGTCAAGGCATGATTTTATTGCAATGTTTTCATGAGTCAGGTTTTTCGTAATACAGAAGTCGATTAAGTCAGGAAGTTTTTTAGTGTCAGTTGGCCAATACGTCGGTTCTCCTGTGCTTAATATGCTGTTGTTATTTGCCTTAATGGCCTCTGATTGATAAAATGGCAGTGCTAAAAATCATGATGAATTTTGCTCCTTCAAAACTCGACAAATTTTGAAGTAGTACATTTTGTTACTAAGATACCAAAGTTCGTAATGACTATACAAAATCTGCTACATTGAAGTCAGCTACAATGTAATCGAAAGCATATCGTCAAGCTGCAGCTGTTCCTGGTTTATGGTGCGTTCCACGGTGGAGAGAATGGAGAAGGTGTGACCAATATTATACTGTTAACCTGCTTTCGGCGATTTTGAAAGAATCAGCTGATTTGCTGACGTCACTTGAGATGTGATAGCGGTTCGCTTACCCCAGAGGTCAGTAAAAACTGAGGTTGGGTTGGGGATATACGAAAGAAATCAACACAGCCATTGTTCACATTACTGCGTTGCCGTTTGAACAACGATTGATTGGAGGACGGATTGTGTTCAACTAAACTCACTTTGCACATTCCATTCCTTACCATTTCATTCGCTTCGCTCTCTGTCAAATAGCCTATGACGTAACAGCCAAAGTTACTCTCACAAATCGTAGAATCTATCATCCTTGAGTACGGTTTACTTTCTAGATGAGTGGGAGTAGGCGTAGGAGCCATATAACTATTAAGTTTTGAGCTTGATGTAGAAGCTGTAGAAGTTCTAGGGCTGGCGAAGAGGTATAAAGGCAAAGGGACTCAACTGTGAAGAATGCGCTTCAAATTTCTGCAGAATTACTTGTTCAAAGACATAGACGATTTTAGAGAAGCTGAAGAGCTTTGGAAGACGCTCACTTCAGCACTTCGGCCATTCGCACTGACTGCCAGCATACAAGCACCTTTGGGTTATCTGTTTTTCGTATGTTGAACGGAAGTCATGTTGGTCAACCCTCATTGACAAAAAAATAACGTAGAGCTTATTGAGGCGCTTGAAAAGAAATGTATTGCTTCTCACCAGAGTACAACTGGGGCATTTGGGTACTGGTCATACGACCGCTAGATTTCGAGATCCATATAAAGTCTTCGGCGGAAGTTGTAGAACTGGCGATAGACGACTGAGTGAATGGTAAAATTCCTACCGTAAAGAAAGGTCTCTTTAGGTACGGTCCTGCCCTCGGAGGGCAGACTACATGTCATCGACATGGTTTTGGATATAAGGAGGACGAGCTACATTTTATGCAAGAATTTGTGGCTAACTATTGAGCTCTTTTTAAAAGGATTTAGCTCAACTAAAATTGGAGTAGAACTGAAATGATTTGACAACTTTCGAGAAAGAGAGACATACATATACTATGCTCCCACTGGAGAGCTCAAAGGGCGCTGCTTAATAGAAAACCATAGAGAAAGGCCACACGTGGCTTTCCGAAGGTGTTAGAGAGGAAGAAATGTTCTCTTATCGTCTCAATTACTGCAGTGCATTCTACAAAACCATGCTCCGGCAGCTGGTACCCCGTAGTAAGCCATTATAAATTAGGTGACGGGTATTGCCCTGAGACGATCTGATGAGATTCATTAGGAGCACGTGCCGGTTAACGTGGATATATTTTACTTTAATGTGGTATCACAACGGGCTTGAATATGTACAGCTGTATCTAGTAGCTGTACCTCAACTTCATGATGGAAAGAATAATGAGATGGCGCCTATCGTGGTCCCGTTACTTTGCGCTCAGCGAATTTGACAGCTAGTTACGTGATTTTAGCTCCAGTATGGCCAGATTACCATTTTCGTAACTTGATTTAGCATTTTTTTTTGTTATTTAGTCTCGGAGGTTTAGTTCTTTCTTCATGACATTTTTCTAGCTGTTCTAATTAAAATGTCATGTTTATAATTTTGTAAAATATACATTTTTTAATAATTATTTAAATAATTCACTCAGTTTTATTTAGCTTTATTTTTTTTAACATCTGGTGGCATTGCCCGCGATTGCAGGTGTTGTTGGTGTTCTTCTGCTTTCGGCAGTCAAATCTCTCTCTCGCTACTGCAGTGTTGCCTAGCTTTGGATATAAAAACGCACTAAAATGCCCATTCAAAGAAAATAACCCAACAAATTTTTATTGAATCACTTAAAAACGTATGCGTGACAAATTGTGTTTAAAATGTGCGTTTTTTTTTATAAATGTGTTATGCTTATGTACAATTTAATTTATGAGTTTTTTTTTGTTAAGCGAGACTCTTTTGTTAAGGGAACGACTTGTTTGCTATATTTTCTGATATTTTGTTGCTTATTTTTGCAATGAATACAACTCTTAACGTCCTATGTCTCACTAAGGATTGATGGCCGGAAGAAACGATTACACCTCTATGGTTTTAATTCGCATTCAATAAATTCAAAGGCTTTTTAAAATGTGTAAAAGGTTTTCAATCTTAAGAAGAGTTGAGAGAGGGGCATTTAATATTTTTGCATAACCTTAAATGGAGCCAAAAATTAAATTTGCACTTTCAAATTTTATAAGAGTAAAGAAATTTTCATTAGCACTAAAATCTTCTCAGAGTGGCCTTTTTTAAACTTCCTTTGTATAATAATACAGTTTGTTTTAACCTAAAGTTTCGGTAGCTTTAAATTAAAAAAGAAACAAACACGAAACTTCAAAATTTTCGCATTTTCGGTATAAAAAAGCACTAAATTTATTGCGAAGAGCAAATGGTTGGCAATACTGCACAACTCAGCAATCGTGACGTCCCGTACGCTCTGATGGACGCAATCTTCTTTCCATCATTCTTGC
>JAYXIM010008911.1:0-13492 GCA_037575425.1 Anastrepha fraterculus | reverse complement strand
TCAGAATAAATTGCAAAAATTAAAAATTTAAATTCAAGTTCAAATTTAAATTTAAATTCAAATTAAAATGAAAATTAAGTCAAAATTCAAAATTAAAACAAAAAAAAAATTAAAATATATTCAAATAATATTAAACTTGTTAAAAACAAAACTAAATTAATATAATAAATTAACTAAAACTAAAAAAAAGTCAAAATTACTTTTAAATTCAAAATTAATATTGAATTAATTTAAAAAATGTTCAATTGGCTATTACCTTAACCTGAGTAGATAATAGTTATACTTAGCTTAGAGATAATTGACAATTTCAGGACGCTGACAAGATACGCTGTTAAAATTTCATAATGTTCTATTCATTATTTCGCGAGGATCAGAACGAATTACGTGGTTTAATTTTACCCTACTTCTTGATGGGGAAAAATACCGTTCAAGCGCAGCAATGGCTTGAAAAGTGTTAAGGGGGCTCCGGCCCATCAAAAACAACAATATAACAATAGTTTGCTGACTTCAAACGTAGTCGTAGAGACACCGATTATGCACAACGTAGTGGACGTCCAAATGAGGCGGTAACACCAGAAAAGATCAAAACAATCCACAAAATCGTTTTGAATGATCTCAAAGTGAAGTTGAGTGAGTTAGCTGAAATGGTAAAGATATCAACGTGTTGGATTTATATTGCATGAGATGCTTTCCATTTCAATTCAACCGGGCTATTCGGGTCATGTTCTTCGATTTCGATTTAACTGAAATATGTTGCTCTCTGGTCAAAATAATGAGGCACGTATTTTTTTGTTCGCCCGAAAAAATTTTTTTTCAAGAGTTATCGGCAATTTGGTTTTTCGGCTCAAACTCGATTTTTTTTAATTATATAAGAAAATTTTTTTTTTAAATGCCCATAACTTAGTCAAAAATGAACCGATTTTAATAATTCTGGGTTCAAAATGATCGTAATTACTTACACGAGCGACTTCATGTAGAAACAATTGCAAAAAAGTAGTTGAAAATTTTTTGTTTAGCAAAAAAACAAAATATGCGAAATTTTTTCGAAATTCAATATTTCAAAAAGTGTATTTTTTTTTTTTATAACTTTTTCCAAATCAAGAGGATACCTCAAACTTCAATTAAGCTGAATGCCCAGTAGCTAAAATGAGTTGTTTTTGAGTAATGAATTTTTGAGTAAAAAACCTTTTTCACACTTTTTGTTTTTTGCAAAATAAAAAAATTGTAATTACTCTTTTGCAACTGTTTCTACATGAAATCGCTCGTGTAAGTAATGGCGATCATTTTGAACCCAAAATTATTGAAATCGGTTCATTTTTGACTAAGTTATGGGCATTAAAAAAAAAAATTTCTTATATTATTAAAAAAAAACCGATTTTGAGCCGAAAAACAAAATTGCCGATAAAGCTTGAAAAAAATGTTTTTCGGGCGAACAAAAAAATACGTGTCTCATTTTTTTGAGCAGAGAGCAACATATTTCAGTTACATCGAAATCGAAGAACATGACCCGAATAGCCCGGTTGAATTGAAATGGAAAGCATCATGAGCATTTGACGATTAGAAAGCTCTGTCAAAGTGTTGATCAAAAACATGAACGTGTTGATAACTCTGAGCAGTGTTTGACCGTGATTAAACATAATAAACCGTCATTTTTGCGTCGATATGTGAGAATGGATGAAACATGGATCCATCCCTTCACTCCGGATCAAAACGATCGTCACCTGAGTGGACAGCAATTGGTGTCCAAATCACCTGGAAGCACTACAATCGGCTGGAAAGGTTATGAGCTCGGTATCTTTGGATGTGCGTGCAATAATATTCATCGACTATCTTATATACGATCATAGGAAATACCATTAACAGTGAATATTATATATAGGGTGTTTTTTTTGGAGGTTAGGTTTTCAAGTTGGCACTACTTTTTTCGTAGATGGTCTTTTTGATAGCTGTCACTTGATTTATGCTCAGTTTGGTTTGCCATTTCATAATGAATAGACTTACACCTGAACAACGTTTGCAAATCGTGCAAATTTATTACGAAAATAATGGTTCGGTTCGCGCGACGCATCGAAGAAAATTTTGTTCAGCGATGAAGCTCACTTTTGGTTGAATGGGTATCATTTTTAAAACATAATGGCAAACCCTTATCTTTATAATAAAGCTAAATTCTTGGCCATAACATTAAATTATATACGTTTTATTTCATCTTGAAAACCTAACCTCTAAAAAAACACCCTATAGAATTATTGGAGCGTTTGAAGGCCGAATTTGCCATGAAACGGTCGCATATGACGAAGAAAAATATTTTGTAATATCAAGACAATGCACCGTGTCATAAGTTAATCGAAATAATGGCAAAACTACCGAAAAACTAAAAAAAGGTTGATCGGCCACTCCCCGCTCAATAGGGGAGATAAAAATTAAATACAACAACAATAAGAAATCTTATTACAACAAAAACAAAAAAATTCTCCTAAATCCACGCCTTTACGACAAAGCATGCAGCAAATGTTACGAAAAGCAGCACAACAAAATGAACAAGAGAAGAGACAGATGTCCGAGCCCTAGTGTTCTTTTAAACAGCTAGAGCGTTTAGTGTTTCTGTCTCAGCAACAGATTTAGCTGCTAAAAGATCAGCGGCAACTGCCTTATCAATAGCATGACGCCTCCCCACAATCTTCAACCAGCAAATCTGTTGAAGGTTACGATTGGCAAACTGTAGAGCCGAAAAAGAGACACTTTGATGATGGCCCAGATAAGCCCAAAGCCCCTCAAAAGCAAGCAAAATGGGTTTAATTATTGGCTGGATAGCTCTGAGCCCACCCAGAATAGATTTTCTTTTCTAGAAATGCAAAAAGTCGAAAACACTAAGCCCCGTGAAAAAACTCCAAAACGTCCGTCAATATTTACTCACAAAGTCAACAACATTACCCACTAATGAAGCATACTCTCAAGTTGTCAAAATAATCATACAAAATACAAGCAAAATCATATGCCTTGCCCTTCTGACTAGATACTCTCTCATCGAGCATTAGCCAGCTTGAGAGTTCAAAAGGAGAGATCACCTCTGTCGTAAAAAAAAGTGTAATAGATTAATATGTTTGCACGAGTAATGGCAGCATTGCTGGCATACTTAGTTTTAAAGTTTTCCCCATAAAAAGGGTAGAGGTTCCTAAGAGATCGCTGGCAAACATTAAATCGAATACTTTCCAACAGGTAGGGACAATCAATTACTCCAGTAATAATGATATGAGTAAAATACAGACAGAATATAGACCTCTGAATTTCTAAGACTTATAAGCATGAGACGAGTAGAATATGATGGTATGGGATCAATAAAATTCTGAGACTGAAGGGCATATTTGAGAAATATATTTTGCACGCGCCCGATTCTATTGATGGATGGCTGACTACGTGGACTCAAAATAAAAACAGCACATTCTAAATGAGACTTCGCAAATGATGTATAGAGTTACTTAATGGTATAGGGATCAGAGAACTTATGGAGAGACGAAGTATCTACAAGTATATACAGTGGTGGCCTTATAATTAGAAACGAGATAGCAGCATTTGATTTTACTAATACAATTTTAAAATTTATTTCGCCCCATCATTTTTTTTTTATTAGAAATAATACAAAAACAAGTAGTCTTTCAGTTTAACATAAAAAATGTTCACCATTACTACAATCCTAAAAAAAAAATTAAACTTAATACTAAACACAAATTCATCTTGGTCAAATAATTAGAAACGACAAGGAAAACTTAAAAATATCTTCAAAAAGTTCAAAAAAATTAGCATAATTTTAATATTTTGTGGGATAACCCTTATTTTTTATAACATTTTGCAGTCTTCTCGGCAAGCTTTGTATTAAATTTTGGCATCTTTCAACAGATATGCTCTCCCAGCATCGCTGCACCAATTGAAACAATTCATTATTATTTCTCGGACTTTTGTCCTTGAGATCTCGTTTCACAATTGCCCATAAGTGCTCAATTGGGTTGAGATCAGGACTTTGCTGTGGCCAGTCCAAAACATCCACATTTAGATCCAAAAGCCAACGCTTTACTAACCGTGAAGTGTGCTTTGGATCATTGTCATGCTGGAAAATGTAGTGAACCGGCATGTTATCAAAGGAATATGGTTCCATTACATTTTCCAGAATGCTTTTATATTGATGTTGGTCCATGAGTCCGTCAATGCGCACAATTGGGCCCACGCCACGCCAAGAAAATGCTCCCCAGACCATAATAGATCCGTCACTGTTTTCACAGTATACCTGGGATCCAAAGCTTTGGCTGGAGGACGCCTCACATATGTTTTTCCATTAGATTGGAATAAATTGAGTTTCGATTCGTCACTCCAGAGAACTCTATTCCAGAATCTTGAATCTTTTTTGAGCATTTCATTAGCAAATCGTAACCGCTTCATAATATTTTTTTTTTGACACATGCGGTTTTTTTTGTGCGATGCACCCACGTAGTCCCGCCTCTTGTAAGCGCCTTCTTATCGTCCGAGCGGAGACTTATACGTTTAATTGCGCAGACATAAAAGGGTTGCTCTTGCTGGTCCTACAAATATGCTTATCATCCGCTGGAGTTGTTTTCGAGGTCTAGGCTTCCTGGCTGGGGTTTCAAAGTCCTCGTTTTTTTGTACAAATGAATTGCTCCGAATACCATTTTTTTGGAGCAGCCAAACCTTTGTGCGATAGCAGACATTGAAATTTTTTCCTTTTTGTAACACTGTACAACTAGCTCCCTCAATTTCGGGGAGCATGACTTTTTCTTACCCATTCTAACAATTGAGATGAACTAAAATTAGAAAAGCTAATTTATGGATTTTTTCACTTTACTTAACACTAACTCCAAGATAAATATATTGTAGAAAATTTAAGAAAAAACTGCGCGTTTCTAATTTTGTGGCCAGCCAAGAAACACAATCAGAAATATGCACAGTGATTTTATTTTTCTTAGCTCATCGTTTCTAATTATAAGGCCACCACTGTACGTATATAATTGGCGCTTAAATTTTTTTTTGTGTGTTTGGCTGAGCTCTCCTTTTCCTGTTTGGGGCGTGCGTCTTGATGTTGTTCCACAAACGGAGGGACATACACTTTTAAGCCTACTCCGAATGTTACATATTTTTATATGAGGAGCTTTTTCATAGCAGAAATACACTTGGAGTTTTGCCTTGCCTGTCGAGGGGCGACCGGTATTAAAAAAAAGTTTTTCTATCATTTGGTCTTTATACATACAAAGGGATCCCATAAAAGTAATCCACGAAGGGTGAGAAGCATTCGACGGATACTCGGAACAATTTCACGATAACGCAGATCCTATAAAATAACATGCTCCACTTGCATGCAGTCTTGGCACATTGGCAGCAAAGCACGTGTTGATCGAAGGGCTTTGTTGTCGTTAGAAGCTCTAGATTGTACTCTTATTAAATTGAGGTTGGAATGAAAAGTTCTTTACCACATCAGCGGCCCTCAAAACCTATATGTACATTTTTATACTGTTTTAAAATGTTTCAAAATTCTAATTATTGTTTATGTTTTATAATTGATGTATGCATACGTATGTGCATATATGTGGACGCACATATGTAAAATGTATAAAATATGCGCCCCATATTTTCCAGCATACCAATGACTCGATTAAGCCCAACTCAACTGTCAACAACAAATATCTAACCGGTTCTCATAGCTATGCAATCACTAACCGCAATTCGTGTTGCCACATTGCTGCATTTTCGATTAATTGTTTCCCGCGTTTGTTAGCTCATTTTTTAACACAAGCACAAGTATTTACTCACACACACGCAAGCGAGCATACAGCGCTCTTTCATTTGATCAAATTTGTTTAACCTGCGTCATAAATCACTCGGACCAGAAACCCAATTCCAAAAATGCACAATATTTTCATAACTGTTTTTGTTTGGTTTTTATTGTTGTAGTTTGCTGCTTCGGTTTCTGTAAACAAAAAGTAAAATGTTGTGCCAGTGCCCACTGCATTCACTGAGTGGTTTTGTTTTTAAATGCAGCTGCATTACAAAAACAACAAGAGTGTCTAGGTAATGTTGTTGTTGTTGTCATTTTTGCTGTAGCCACATAATAATTTTATTCAACTTAGCCGGTTTTATGGAAAACAAGTATTTGCTGTTAGTAGCTAGCTGAAGAAAATTGATTTTAGCTGCGTTGCTTTTTATTTTAATTTACCGATTTTTAGGCGCTATAGCTCAAATATTTTGTATGCCTACAAATAAAAATTCCGAAATCAAAAGCTTGCGAGATGAACACAAATAAAGAAGGAAGGAGGGAATATTTCTAATACTTCACAGGAAACACTAACTTAACATTTTTAGGGAAATTGCTACCTTTTGGTAGCAGTAAAAAAAGTAAAACAAAAACCATATCAAAGAAAGTTTGACTGAAGGTAAAATTTACTGGTGAAGGTAAATGTTACCAGTGTTTTTTATTATCAAATTAGTTGACAAAGCAAAAAATGAGGCATATGGAAATTGAAACCCGAAGGATTTTCTGGTGTGATATCTTCGCATTCTTTTTCTTTTATATTTGCTTTAATTTATTTGCTTTAGGTTAGACCGGGGATGGTTGGCTATAGGGGCAGGTAGACTAAGTAACAATGACTCGTCATCATCAACCAATTATGAATATAGATGCCTCCCCATGACCCGCGAACTTGTGCGAAGTGAGCCGCGGCAGTCGCAAGGCGTTCGTGAGTGAGATCACATGTTGTGTTTTTGTTCTCGGTAAGTAATTTTTTTTAGCTCGTATTTTTTTTTGTTATTGTGCCTATGTATCTGTTAGAAACAATTTTGTCCTTATCCCAAATAAAAACATAATAGTTCTACTATATATAACGCAGTATTGCTCCTATGTTAGCGCCAGGGTTTGGGGTAATCTGAAAGGGCTAATTCTCCAAAAGATATCATAGAAAGAGCTTGCCACGCGATTATCTTCAATAATGAAAGCATAAACGCCACGTCAAAGCAATCGCTCATTATCAATAAGATCACCTCAAGCTACGAGCCTGTCTAGAGCTACGTCGTTCAACCAGAAAAACGTAAATGATTTTTTTGGTAATTTGAAAACAGTTTACGAACGATTAAATCTTACCCCAGGTGATATCTGGAATGTTGATGAGACGGGACTTACAACAGTTCTCGTGCCTAATAGAGTCATAGCTCGCCGAGGTATTAAAAACTTGGAGAAAATGACATCGACTGAAAGAGGCACTTTAGTAGCGATTGCAGTAGCTATATCAGCTCTCGGCAACATGGTTCCTCCTTTTTTTTGTTTTTCCAAGGGTTCACTTCAAGAACCATTTTCTTACTGCGTGTCCTGTAGGTTCAGAAGGTGACGCTAACCCATCTGGCTGGATGAAAGAAGAAAATTTCATAAAATACGCAAAGCATTTTGTGAAACACGTCAAACCTAGTAAAGAAAAGCCTATTCTTCTTCTCTTGGATAGCCACGACTCGCATTTATGGTCTTAATTTATACTAATTACTGCCTAAGTCAACGTACCCCATGCATATAGTCAACCTGCCCCGGACATGGGGTAGGTTGACCAAGCGTCAGGGATTTATAAAATCAGCAAAATAAGTATTATAATAGTGAATATATAGGTCATATTATAGTATTTTAGGTACCTGAATAGTTCTTTTATCGGTAGCAATTGTTGTTTTTGTTATATTAAATTAAACATCAGAGATATACGAGCTTAAGTCAAAAGTTGGTTAACCATCCCCGGTCTCCCCTAATAAATGTACATATGTATATAAGATATTTAAATACTTACGGTTACGATCAAATAATTATTCACGCAGCGTTACATAAACTTGTTTTAATAGTACCTCTGCTACTACTTACTTTCCGGTGCTCAAAATCGAAATTCATTTCAAAAATTTTTCTCTCCATATATAGTTAGATATCAATTACAAGAAAAATGTATGAGTTTTCACTCAGTTGTAATTAAAACAAGACAGTATTAGAGAATTAAAAACAAATGTATACATATGAAAAAATATGTTGACAACATTAGCTTTAACGACAACTATTTGATTTATAATTCAAAGAAAAAATATTTGCATAACAAAAGTTTTAAATTTTGAGCCTCTGCCTTCCCGCAACTATTCAATATTTCTTCCTAATCCTCTTATGCACAATTTATGCTAGTGAATAATAAAGCATTTTCACCAAATTTCATCAAACTCGGAGCGATTAAATGGTTAGGTGGGTACACTTTAGTTTTTTGTCCATATGATAAAGCTGCCACCTCTGTGCTTTAAAATAGAATGTGCGTATTTTGGGTCATATACTTGACCACTAGAGGCCTCATCTGGAAAATCCTTTCACACAGTCCCTTTTTCGCATAAATTCCTCTTAAGAGTATTCACAGTTGATGAGTATCGCATTTCTCCTAAATTGTGAACTCGGATTTGGTTTGTGATTTTTTGCATGATGATTTCGGATATACAGATTTGTATTTTTTTCTTTTCTACGGGGAGCTTTATTCCGAGATACTTATTTTATTATTTTAATATTATTCTTTTTTTTGCGTATGATAATAATGCATTTTTTAGACGTGTACAAATTTTGCATTAACGAGACGTGATTTTCCGGCAATGCGCTTTTAAATATGTTGGATACTCTACCCTCCGCTAATAATTAACCCCTTCGGTACATCTTTTTATTGCGCCATCCAAAAAATCCAAATTTTTGTTATTTTTAAAATTTATTTTAGGACCAATAACAATACAAATAAATTTTTTTTTTATTTTTTTTGTTAAGTGATTTTTTTTTAATGTTGCCATATGGCAATAAATGTTGTGTATTCGTTTCAATCGCAAATAAACTTCTTCTGCAATCTAATGCAAGTTAACACCTTACGAGAAATTTGTAGCCATATGGCAACAAGCTTAGTTTTAAAAATTAGCACAGCTTTTAAAGCTGCGAGCAAAAAAATATTTATATGCCAAATGACAGATTGAACATTTTTCTATATACTTTATTCAAAAATTGTTGAAAACATTTGCCCAAAATGCCTCAAAAATCTAAAAATGCAAAATACAAATTTCAGAGTGAAGTGCTATATGCCAGAAGGCTTTCTTTAAAAGTGTTGTATTACCGATATATAATGGGCAGTTATTATTTATTTTATTTCTGTTTAACCATTAAACTTCAATTTTTGAAAATATGTAACAAAAAAGTTGATATTTTTTACAAGAGAGTGTTGACGGCCTTTAAAAGTTTACTGTTGCCATATGGCAACAATATCGCGAAAGGGTTAAGTATAATATTGCTAATTACTAATGAATGCGAAAGTAATATTTTACATACATATTAAATACTGACATGTTTGAGCTATTCGACTTACCCCTGTACTATTTGATGTGACAAACTTCATGATGATATTAATTAGTTAACCTTAGTTGTACGAGTATACGTGTAAATACATTTTTTTCGTTACTATGACATCATGCTGTCAATTTGGTTAGCTATGGCGATGTTGATGTTGTTTTTGACACTGACTTTTAAGTGGCCAAGTTAAAAATGTCGTCTGTCTTCAGCACGCTGCCTATAAATGAACGTGTACTGTCATATATATATTCATATGTATATGGTCACATACTAAAGGGTGAACGATATGAAGTGTTACCAACTTCACACTGCTTGTATCTGTAAAACAGCTCATGACATCAACTCCAAATTGTTCTAAAGACAGTTCAATATATTGTTTATAAGCCATCAAAAGCATTTGCGTCTCAGTTTTGTTGAATATTTTTTTTTCTGTGATTTAATTCAAACGTTATAGTTCCAGACATCTATTTTGCATTTATAAAAGGTCATCAATTTAGAGGTATCGGATTTTAAATTTAAATAAAACAACAAAAATTAAAATTTCTTGGGCAATCTTTATTATTTTTGTGTAGAACCATTCACGACATTTATTTTTTAAAGATAATCCTTTTCAAATGTTGGCCGTTCTGCGCTGTAACACGGCCATTCATAAACACCAATTTTCAATGAATCGCTAGAGGATTTCAGTCGATATCATGTGAATTTCTTGGCTTCCAATGCCTCCACAAAGCATTTAGACACCTCCACAAATGAAAGCCCAAAAGGGTAATATTACACGATCTTAATGGCAAATCCCCTGGTCTGAAAAAAAAAATTATATATTTAGTCAGTAGTCACGCGTGATGTGTCAAAAAAACCCTATTGGAAAAAGTGCCGCCGATCGGATCACCCTTTACATACATACATGAATATATTTCATATTGATTCTTTGTATCCATTACGTTTCTGTGGCCGGTTACGTGACGAATTTAGTTGTTGTAGCATTGTTTGTTTAAGTCTTCGGCTTGCTTGGCGTGTTTTTGATATTCACTTTTAATGGGTTGCATAAATAATTTATTACTTATGTATATTTTAAATTTGGTATTACAGCCGACTTGGCAATCATGACAAAATATTTTTAAGAAATGATTTATTTGACAACAAATAGCGGGTTATAAAACATTGAAACTTTTAATTTTTTTTAAATATGATAATAATAATAACATAATAATATAATAATAGTTGAGGAAGAAAAATTTAAACAGAAGTAGAAATTGAATATATAAAGTAAAAAAAAAAATTAATCGGAAAATTCAGTAGTAGCAGTTTTAAGTTGAGGAGAAAATACTAAGAGACCTATTTTCTGACCAATCAAAATAATGTAGTGTAAGAAATTATTTTTTTGTTTAACTACTTTTAAATTGCATAGTTGCTTATAGAGCAGCGAATTTTGAGGGATTATTTATTGGGTAATAGCCGAAGGCCTTAGCAGCCAGTTCTTGTGCCGTTTTTTCTTACCTTTAAGTGGAATAATTATTTATAATTATTACTCTTTTCAATAAATAAAAAATAATTAAATTATTGGGTAGTGCGCGTGCTGTTATTGTTCTAAAAGTATGTTATACGGCCTACTGTTTCATGCTGCCTCGGAACAGCTTGTGCGTACTTTGTCAGAAGAGAAACTCTCTCGCAGGGTTGACAGTGATTGCGATAGAGCGGTCGCGTATAGAAAATATTTTTCTGTAATTGTATATTTTATGCCTACAGTGAGCTCTGAGCAGAATCTTGTTTGACTGCGGAGGCCACTAATTTTTTGGTCGTAGCAGTGCAGATTGGTGGAAGAAAAAAACTTGAGTGTTATTTGGAAAACTTTTCAACTGAACCGAATAATTTAGGAAAAGTTGGTATGCTTAGACGGTAGGATATACATCGTTCATTTAATTTATTCGAATAAATAAATAAGACAGTGCATATACATATATAAAAATAAATGTAAAGTAAAATAACTTGGGATAAAATGGAAATTAAAAGTAGCCTTAAATGAAGGCGAAAATGAGAAGAAAGTTTAGTAGATAAGAAGAATTAGAATATAGAGGATAGTGAACTGAAACTTTTAGGCATCTTGGATTACATTCTAATTTCATTTCATTTTGTAAAGAGTTCACCAATAGATAAAACCGAATTTTTATCTTCTTTAAATACAAAATTATTATCCTGTTATAAAACTTCTTGTTTTCAATTTCAAATTAACGTTCAGTACATAAATGTTTAAAGATTTTAATATTTACTGTGGGCAAAAAGTAAGGTGAATTTATTTGTCAAACTTCGCGGGATTAAAATTTCGCTCTAGTTATTTTTTTCGTGAGTTGGCAGCACTGTTAATAACATCTGGGCCAACTTTCATGTGAATGTCATTATCAGTAATATATTTACGCTTGTGTTTACCAAACGACCAAGAGTGCATTTTTCGATTTTTACAATGTCTGATTTGATTGAACAGAGAAGTGCCATCAAATTTTGTTTGCGGAATGAAATTTCGGCTGCGGAAACGATTAGCATGCAGAAGGCATTTGGTGATTCGACCATGTCGCAGAAAAATGTTTATGAGTGGTACAAAGACTTCAAAGAGGGTCGAGAACGTGTTGATGACTTGGAGCGCTCCGGACGACCATCGACGTCAACAGATGACCAACACGTCAATAAAGTGAAGGAGTTAGTGCTCAAAAATCGTCGGCTGACTGTTAAAGACCTTACTGATATGATCGGAATATCAGGAGGATCTGTGAAAACCATTTTCAAAGACCATTTGGGCCTACGAAAAGTCAAATCTCGTTTGGTACCGAAAACTCTCAATTTCTTGGAAAAAAGTTGTCGCGTTGATGTGTGTGAAACAATGCTTTCAGATTATCAGGACAAGCTCAAATGCATCATTACTTGGATTTTTACTTACGACCCTGAAACAACAGACCAATCAAGCGAATATCGTGCTAAAGGCGAGGCCGGACCGAAAAGAACACGTCAAAGTCGTTCAAAAATAAAGGTCATGATGACAGTTTTTTCGATTTTCGTGGTGTGGTGCACTATGAATTCCTTCCACCTGGCCAAACTGTTAATAAGGAATATTATTTGAGCGTTATGCGTCGATAACGTGAAGCAATTCGTCTAAAAAGACCAGAATTATGGGCCAACAACTCTTGGTTTGTGCATCACGATAATGCACCGTCTCACACTGCACTCGTTCTTCGTGACCATTTCGCCAAAAATTCCACGCATATCGTTCCGCAACCACCGTATTCGCCTGATTTGGCTCCGTGTGACTTCTGGCTATTCCCGAAACTCAAGAGACCACTCCGGGGAACGCGTTTGAGCCGACTGAGGAGATAAAAGCTGAATCGAAGAAGGTGCCGATGGCTATACCGGAAATGGACTATTTGGCATGTTTCGGGGATTGGAAAAATCGTTGCCATAAGTTTATTTCATCGAGAGGGGATGAAATTGATTTACAAGAATAAATAAAGATTTTTCATTTTATAACCAAATTCACCTTACTTTTTGCCCCCAGTAGTATATAATAGGTACGTATACCGGCGCGAGGTGTTTGCTCAACCTGCCTCTTCTATGTGTGGTGTGCGCCTTGATGTTGTTCCACAAATGGAGGGACCTACAGTTTCAAGCCGACTCCGATTGTTAGATATTTTTATATGAGGGGCTTGCCGTTGCCTGCCGAGGGACGACCGCTATTAGAAAAAACTGTTTCTTCGTTTTGGTGTTTCACCGAGATTCGAACCTACGTTCTATCTGAAATCCGAATGGTAGTCTCGCACCACCCCAATCAGCTACGGCGGGCATCCTGATTTTAATTATTAAGATTTTAATTACTATTTAAGAAATCCAGCGCAATACAATTATTTTTCGGTAGGTTCAAGAAATTCTTTCATACGTGTTTGGTGGGCTTCTTTAGTTGCTAACGAAATTCGCCGATTTGCTCACGTTACTTGCGGTTCATAAAGTTGTATCTTCAAATCATAATTTACGTTCAACTTTATCCATATTTCAATAAGCTAATGACATACTCGTATTAGAATTCAAAATATGTGTTTCATTAGAATTTCAACACGAAAGTTAAGC
>JAYXIM010008910.1:0-13519 GCA_037575425.1 Anastrepha fraterculus | reverse complement strand
GTTACTGATTTCAACAAGACGGTGCGCCATGCCACACTGCGAATGCAGCAATTGAATTTCTGCAACGAAAATTCCCGGGACATCTAGTGCGACATTGACTGGCCCCCCAGATCACCTGAAGGAGGATAATGTATTATATTTAAATTGCCAACACTTACGAATAAGTGCCTATGTTGTAGTTATCAAACGCACTGTGAGTCCCACTGTCTTTTTCAATTTGTACTTTTAATCTGTAATCCTCTAAATATCTGTATCCACTGTTTTTATAATCACGTAAAGTGTGTATTCATATACTTTTAACATTTTAGATAAACATATTTTCATCATAAAATTTTTATGCACGAGAAAAACCTTATAAATATTCTACTTGGCATACTGACAAACGCCAAAAGCTTCATCAAAGTGTTGGTAATAATCTTCAGGCTATGTGCGCGAGTGAGCTTACAAATTGGTCAATTTCATGCGGCTTCGTTAAATTCCCCACTCTCTTGTTTTCCCCTGCCAATTGACATTGCCTAGTTCGGTGATATCTTTCATGCATTCTTCCCCATTTTGATGTGTCTATTTTCGCTAAGCTACATCGGCATAGAACAAATCGAAATGCAAGAGCATTTTGTCAGTCACCGTATGAAGTGCGGTTAGGCGCGTGTGTGTGTGCGCTCATGTACAAGTACAAGCAAGCGCGCATGCTAAGGAAATTGTTTTCAAACATGCAATAAGAGCAACAAACAAAAACAAAAAGCACAAAAATAATAGCTCTAAAAAACTACAAGTATAACAGTGAGCAACATGCCAATAGGACAATAACAACTGTCGAAGAATAACTGCAGCGGCATCAAACAAGTTTTATTAAATTGTGACCCAATTACCTACATATTTACGAGTAAGTGCGTTGCTTCAATCTTTCGTTTCGTTTTACATATGCGAAGTTGTGTCTTTTGTTTGTGTTTTTTTTTGTTACTTTTATGTGGCGACAGAAAATACGCGAAGCACATGTTAACAACAAAAACAACTAAAAACGAAAATATTAATCACACTGAGTACAAGAACTGTTGCAAGCACAACGACAACGACAACAATGGCAACAACAACGAGCCTACAACTTCACGAAGTGAATGCAAAACGTCAACTTAACGAATACAAAAACTCTGCTACTTTGCATTGGGCTGTCCTCGGCTGGTATCAGGTAGCAGTTAGCTGGCAGCTGCTCACTGTTATTGCTGTTGTTATTGTGCTTTACGATCATGTTGGCAACAGTTCAACATAACTTCACCTCATGCACCGTTAAAAATTGTTAATGAAATTTCCATGCCGCTGGTTGTGCGCGGCTGCTACCGCTGTTAGGTATTTGTAGCACGCAGACAAAGTGAGTTGTTTTAATTTGAGCAGGCGCATGTGGAGTGATGTTAGTTGCTTCATTGTTGTTGGCTGCAGTGCAAAGCACATGTGATTTGAATTTGTTGCAGACATGCAAACATTTGTACAACTGTCCGGTTCGATGTAATTGCAATTATCTACAGGTAGCAGATAAAATGTTGGCATTGCAGGTGGCCACAAATTCTCTTTGGCTGTTTCGGGCCCTGCTGTCAATGACATGAAGGTTGTGGTGCTAATGTTTTTTTCAATATATTTTTGTCTATTAATATTATTTCTCAATTTGAAGCATACAACTATTTTCTTACTCTTTTATTGCCTCTTCCGGTGTCACTCAGGTGTTTTGGGCATTTTTTCTTTGTAATTTTTGAAATTTAGTGACTTATCTGAATGTTTCTATTTCTCTTAGTTTCTTTTAAATGCAGACGACTTAAATATTTTTTTAAACTACATAAAAACTGTCTCATTCATACAATCTTCAATCAGACCTTAACAACGTCATGGCAAGTTGTTAAAGGAATCGAATTAAACATTAAAAAACGTCCGCATGTGTCATTTTCTAAGTCTAAGCATAATTTCAATTTCTAATTTCTACCTCATACCTCGTACTTAAGTGATAGACACTTTTACGTGCAACAACAAAACGAAGCATCCTCAATAAAATCTATTGATGCTGGAGTACCACAAGGAAGTGTTATCGGTCCGATGCTCTATACTATATTTACAGCCGACATCCCTGTGTCAAACGATATTAATTATGTTGATGATACGGTTATTACTGACAGCAGCAGTTTCCTGGCAGAAACTTCTCAACATCTTCAATTAAAGCGTGGAATCGGAACGTGGTTATTGCAGTGGAAAATTCGAGTGAATTTGCAAAAATCAGTTCAAGCTACCTTTGCATTGAGAAAGGGAGACTGCCTAAAAGTTTCACTTAATGGTTCCGATACTGTTAAATATCTTGGAGTTCGCCTTGATAGAAGACTAACCTGGAAGGTCCATATCAAGGAAAAGCAGAAGCAAATTAAAAGTTAAACCAAAAAAAATATATATATTGTCTTTTGGATCGAATTTCCCGAGTCAGTTTTGAAAACAAAGTGCGTCTATATAGGACTATTTAAAAGCCTGCCTGGACTTATGCTATTCAACTTTAGGGTAAGGCGAGTCACTAAAAAGTAGAAATTTTACAAGCGCGCCTTAGTTCATTACCTCTGCCGAAATTTATAAAGGTCTTAGAGTACGTTTTATAAAAGATTAAATACGAAAAATAAGTAACAGGCATATCCACAGCCTACGTTAGGATCCTAATAGCTCAGCTTGAAATTTGCTAGATAATAGTTTAACTAATAGAAGACTGAAAAGATAATAAATTTTAGATCTCCCAGATAGAGTTTAAATCTGATAATTGTAAACAACATAGCTTAAGTAAAATAAATGTTAATTTCAAGTGCTTTATATATTTTTAAAAAGAACTCGCTTCTTAATACTCTCAATGGCATTTTTTGGACTCCACTTTTCAATTTCTTCGTCATTTCAATTTGTCATTCTACTAGCTTTCATTCATAGTTTTGCTTCTGATTTTACTCATCCATACACTTTAAAGTCAATATTTACCTCGTTCGTAGGGTCTAAGCTAAAGAATGTCGTATTTATTTGGAGGCCCTATCATCAGTTCCACATCAGTAGACTTGGACACATTCAAAAGAAATTTCTTCGTTTGAACCATGGCTACTTTCTCGAAGATAAATGGAACCCGCTGTATATCAAATTTGAGGTAGAAAATAAGAAGGTTTGGGATATCACAAATACTTTATAGTATTCAGTACTACTACGAACAAGATCAGAGTAGGATGCTAAAAAATGTCTGCTATTTATTGACCCAATACTTTAACGAATGCCACGGGAAAATGTGGTTCCAAGGATTACATTCTAGTAGACCAATCGCCGAAAATGATGATAAAATCGAGCAAGTCGTCGAATAAGATCGATATCTAAGCACTTATTCCATTGCTCATGAAGTGAAGATGAGCAGGCATAAAATTTAAATCGGACTATATTGACTTTGAAGTCAAATCAAAACGAAAGCAAGTTCACAATTTTTTGCATCAACTATTCTTATGCGAAGTTGAAGATTTAAAAAACGTAGATCAATTGAATTATAGGTAAGTGATAATAAAAAAAAACTAAGTATAGATATTCTATGTAAAGGCAGGCGTACCCCATTGGAAGATTTATAACATTTGCAAATGGCATCGTACGTCAATCGTATTTGACACAGCTGCTGAAGCGCGTAAAGGTAAAAACAAAAAAATTTCCATTACTTAAAATATTTTTTTTTATTTAGTAAAAAACAAACTTTGATGGTAAATTTGCGTCACCTGTATTATATATATAGCACGCGAGAAAAATGTAGCATCTCAGCATTTTGACAAGCTTTGACGATTTGTTTATTTATTTTTTAATTTAAATTGTTTTTTTTTTTTTTATTTTTATTTTTTTTTTATTTTTTTTAATTTAGTACATTCTATAGTAAAGACCGTATTACTCCAAGTTTTAAACCTTATTTATTTTTCCCTCAATTAACATTTTTTCAATATAATATAATACATATTTTAACACAAAGTGGGTGTCGCGTTTGTTCACTGTGGATCAAAAACAAGACAACGCACCGTATCACAAGTCAATCAAAATTATAGCAAAACATTGAATTAAAGTCAACAAACTACAAATTTCAAGTAGCTCGAAATTCTCCTTGATTTTTGGTAATTTTTTCCCCTCTCCATATGAAACAAAAAAATCGTGCATTTTTTATACGAAGAAAAGGCGCAACCCCGCCAAAGAAACAAATTATAAAAAATCAACTCAAATTTCTAGCAGCTTCAAACTTGCACTCTATTATACCAAAATTTAATCGGCTGTAGAACTGGGTATCCAATTCTCTTCTATTTTTGATTCTACTTAAAAATTCTGAAACTTTGATTAAAAATTCCTCAAAGTTTTCTAGTTTTTGCATAAAATTTGAAATTTGGATCAATACAGTTGTTTGTTAGACAATGAACTATATTTTTATAAAAGAAATAAAAAAAGAAAAAAATTGTCAAAACTGATTAAAATATTGATGTACTACATAATTTTTCTCCGGCTGTTTGTATATCTACTCAATAACCATATTTCTTAAATATTTCTGTGCTATGTTATGTAGCTATGCACACAACAGAGTGGTGTTAATTGGCGTTATTGACTTTGTGACGGGAAAAAGGCGTTGCCGAGTCACAAATTTTAAACGAAATTCAGTTGACCTAAATTTTTTCGAACATTCATCAAAAGTAAAAGCAAATGAAGCATTTATAAGTATGTACATACATATATTTATTAGCAACAAAAAGAGAAAATGGGTGAGTGAAAAGAACTTCCAAACTGAAATTTTAACAAATATGATCGCGTAAGCAAATATAAATAGGCGTGCGTGGATTAATAGGGGGAAAATATTTTTTATTGAACAACTCATTGACACATTCATAACTTCTCTAGGTAGGAATTGTTGTTACGGGAACTATTTAATACAATAAATTCGACATCGCATTTCATAACGGGTGCAATTTTATTTTTCATTTTAATAAATAAAACACATCACCGTGAACATCTTTTTACAACTTTTTCTTCTAAAAAAAATATTTTTCTTTCTTTTCGTTTTCTTCTAAAAAAGTTGCGGGTAAATTAAATTTTAAGTTAAGTGATGCATTGCTTCAAAACGCAATAACTTTATATGTCTTAAGAGCTGTCTTATATCACTTTTTTAACGAAAATTTTGAGACTGCTTACTTGGTATTTTCTTTTTTAACTCGAGATCTTTTAGAACCTCAATGTATGAACATTTGTTTTCCTTTAACTCCTAGTGGAGCAAATGTCGTCGAACTTCAATGCGAAGCAACAATATGTAAGTAAATTATTTTATTCACACTTTTACTTTATCTAACGGGCACAAAAGACCATGAGGTCGGAGCTCAAACCTCCTTTTCATTCATTTTATTATCCAAATGTTGACATAATTTCATTAGATTCCTTTGCAAGCCACATATTTAGTATAATTTTTATTAGCTCCATCTTGATTTCGCCCTTCCTTCATCTCTATTTTCATCTAAGTTGGGATTAATTACTTTTGTCTCTTATCTCCAAGTCATTTTGTACTTGAGCCATTTTGTGAGTCTAGAGTTGGTAATGTTAATAGTTGTACGGGTTAGGCAAAGGCCTTTATGCACTGCGACAAGATTGATCTATTGTGCGCCCCTAATTACTTAATTATAATTATTTAGTATTGCGAGGAATCGAACCAACTCCTTAGGCGGGAGCAATTGTAGGTTTTCCTCCTCTAGTAGGTACGAGCTCAGGATTCTGTGTCTCCTGTGGCCCAATACCTCACAGTTGGTGATTAAGTGTTTCATAGACTCCTCTTCATCACAGCACAACCTGCATAATCATGTACCAGATAACCCTATTGTGTTAAAGGGCTTATTAGCAAAGTGACCTGTAAGTGCTCTACAGAGTAGTTTGAGGGCCTTTTTATTTAGGGTTAGAGCAGATTTTGCTCTGTTGGCATTGACGTTCAAAAACTTTTTGGAGTGATTAAGGCCGCTTGAGCCGTTCCAGTGTTTCCTGCTTTTAGTTTGGATCCATGTTTTGGTTTCCTGTTTTATATTAGTTTTTTTAAAGCCGAAAAATGGGGTTGGTCCAATAAATAGCCCTGCTGCGCCTTTTTTGGCATAAAAGTCTGCCTTCTCGTTTCCATCGTGTCCTTCATGTCCTGGTACCCAAGCCAGTGAGATCTGATTATGAGTGGCCAGTTTTCTGAGTGCATTGTTACACTCTATTAGGACTTTTGACTTGAATGTGAAGCTATTCAAGGATTTGAGAACCGATTGGCTGTCCGAAAGTATTTTAAGTTTTACTTCATCGAACCCTCTTTTGGATATGATTTCTATTGTTTCCATTATGACATGGAAAATCGTGGTATCTGTATTTAGTATTAGGGATTTGTGTCACCATTTATCCATGTTGGGGTATTGTTCCACTCTTCGCTAGACGGGAAGATATCCTTGTATCTATTTATAAAATTGAGTACGGGTTCCGAGTGGTCACATTCGCCTGGGTTATGTATACTGCATGTTGAACCCTGTTCAAGATATTGAGGTGCGCAGTAAGATCTCCTGGTTTAAGTTTTTATTTCATATGAAAGGGAGTGCTTGCATAGTGGCTTCCTCTTGTATTGCTAAATGTAGTGTGGTAAATTTAAAAGCGCTTCCATGCCAGCAGTTGGGGTAGTTCTCATGACCCCTGTTATGCTTAGGCACGCCAGCCTTTGTAGTTTACACAGTTTTGACATAGCAGTAGTTTGATTTGTTTTAACCCATCATCTTATGATTTGGGAGTAGATCCAGAAGGTCAATTTAAGGTTCAGACCCCAGGATTTACCCAAGAGTTGTTTTGTTGTCTAAAGGTTTTTCGTAGCCTTTTTTATTACTGATTAGAGGTGGGCCTCCCGTGAGTTTTTTATCCAAGATAATTCTTATATATTTAATCTCTTCTTTTATAGGTACTTCTATTCCATTTATTCCCAGGGTGGGTATATTTAGAACCCTTTTCCTGGTGAATGGAATAATAGTGGCTTTGGAAAGGTTGATTGATATTCCCTCTTTTCTACACCACTCCCAGATGATATTTATATGGTTGCAAGACTTATTGAATAAAGCGAAATTACGTGGAACTGGTACCTTCTCTACCATTTTCTCAGTGTTGAGTTTGCAGAAAAGCAAATGAATTATGGAAAAAAACTAGGTGACTTACTTTATCAAAATGTAAAAGTTGAGCAGTACTACTTAAAAACAGTTGAACGTTATGGAACTATCCCATCTCTTGAAAACATTGCCTGTAAATAAATTGACCCGTTTAAAAAGATGGCCACAATCAAAGAAAAAAGAAGCTAAATAAAAGCTCACACTGCAACTGAAAACTATTAACCTCTAGACGTTAGGCGGCATTTGAAAAAACTTTGAAACTTGAGGAAAAGTTACAGCTTTTCGAAAAACTTATGGATTTTGGCCTCTCCTTTTTGAATATTCTATGAAATTTCTCTTCACCTTAGCCGCTGATGGACAAGACCGCATAATCCTGTCAGCGCAAGCAAATGTAAATATGTAATTTAATTTTAAATTATATGTTGTACATTTTCTAATGAATTTGAAATTTATATGTATTTTGGCGCTGTTAGTTCTGCCTTTTCAAACTGGATAAAGAAGCAAAGCGAATAGGTTTGGTGATGAACGAGGACAAAACGAAGTACCTTCCGTCTTCAAACAAACAGTCGGCGCACATTTGCTTATTGGCACCCACGTCACTGTTGACAGTTATGATTTCGAGGGTGTAAGAGACTTCGTTTATGTAGTAGACAACTTTAACATCGATATCAATGACGGCCTTGAAATACAATGGAGAGTCTATCTTGCCCACAAGTGCTTTTTTGGACTATGTAGGCAATTAAGTAGCAAAGCCTTGCTCGACGAACAAAAAACCAACACTTTATATGGTAGGACTCTCATCATGTTCGTCCCCTATCGTATGACGCAGAAGACGGAAAATGACTTGGTCTTACTTGGTGTTTCCAACTGGCGCCGGTTAACACGGGAAAGAAACGACTGACGCGTTTTGTTGAACTCAGCCAAAATCGCTTAAGTGATTTTTGTGCCAATAAAAAAGAAGAAAGTATTTTTAGCACGAAATTTAATGAAATAGTAAAAAAGTGTAAACTGACCGCAGTTTTTCTTCTCCAGTCAAAAACGGTACTGCACCATCTTCTAAGGCCACCATTGTAAAAGAATTTCTAGCCAAGAATATCATCGAATAACTACATAATTATTAACCGGATAAGGCTCTGGCTGACCTTTTACTTTTTTCAAAATACACATTACCATTTCTATGCCTTGGAAAAAGCGGTGTATTATTTCTGAAGCGACCAACTTTGAAGGCGATTCAATAAATTTTAATGGGTAATAAACGTTTTATGTTTTATTGTCTACTAGGAATTGAGACATGAGTATATTTTATTACAGATTTGTTATAAAACTATAATAAACTAAAAGTCTTACATATGCTCCCACACATTAGAGTTGAATAAAATAAATAAAAAAAGTGCGTATAGCGTAGTACACATAACAGAAGTGAAACTTTCAAGGCAGACAAAGAAATAGGGGGAGACCCGAGAGAGAATGAGAGAGAGAAAAAGAGAGAGAGAGAAAGAATACAGATCTAAATAAATTCACAACATTTGCATAGAATACAAATAGTTAAAATTTACAAAAAACGGAGAAGGGTCGACCGGTGTAGGTAAACGCCGGACACAAACCGTGGCAACAACGCGCACTACTTCGAGCGTTTTTGTCCCGCACAAACGCAGCGTTTCCAGGACCGCAGCAACGGCACAAATTACCGCAAGGCAATACCAATAAATCCGACGCCGGAATAGATAGCACTTTATAGTACGCAGTAGCACTAGTCAGGAAACGGAAATAAGCGCCAAAAAGTAGGCACCAAAAATAAACCCCCCAAAAAAAGCGCCAAAAAGTAGGCAGTGTTATTTCTCACTAGAAATTAGCAACCACAAGGAAAAACTCAGGAACAATAGCCTAAAGTGTATCTAAGATATATATAAGGTATTGCTCTCTCCCTCCTTTTCCTCTACGTTATATCTTTTTTCTCTATCGTGGAACGAAAATGCTCAAAACGTTGCATGGCCTTAAAATTTAACTCTCCATTCTCGCTCGCCCATCGACGCCTAAGAAGTTTCACTTCAAAAATATATTTAAAGTTTATCAATAATCAGCAGTCCATTCAATAACCAAGTTCAGGTAACCCGCATCAGTTCATCTAAAGTAAACTAAAACTTGACCCTAAGTGCCAAATCATCTGAGTAAGCAATTACGAGGCAGCTTCCTTTTCCACAGTTCTTCTACTGGATTGTGAGCAACAAATCATCGAATTATACCAGCTCCCTGTCATAGAATGGCTTTGAATGACTATGAATGTTACTCATACGCACCGGCACTCTTCATAAGGGAGAATATGATTTCGCGCAAACAAAACTGAGTTATATAATGAGAAGTATGTTTTTCAATAATACAATGCATCATAGTAAAAGTAAAAAAAAATGATGTTACTTATGGGAATTATTATAGTGCTCAGGATGAGTCTTACATTCCACTTGATGACTCAGCTGCACAAGGCAGCTGAATGAAATCAACCAGCACAAAGACTTGGGTGCAAAACTTTTACTTTCTTAAATTTTCGGCACAATATGAATCATTCTGCATTCAACCGAAAACTATCACCATTCATGCATGCAAAATGTGACTACGAAAATTAACCAAAAATGTAAGTGAAAAATAAACAAAATAAATTTAAAAACAATTTGCATCGTTAAACCTTCCAAAATAGTCCTCAGAAACGAATTCAATTTCTTTCGTTATGATCTGCGGCTAAAAGTGAAATTTTTTCAACGGCCAATTCCACCTAAATTGACAATATTCGCGCGTCAGCTTTGCCATAGCTAATAAGATGACAGCATCAAAATGTAATGGAAATAATGTAAATATGCATGTACGAGTAAGTAAGCCGCTAATTCAAATTTCTTCCGATTTTCCACTCTTTTCTTCAATTCATTTCTATGCTTACTCATTCAAATAGCGTTTCAGCTGTTAAACCTTTGCTGAGCACTTGAACCCGGCACGTGCGTGGTGTTTAACAAATAACGGTGTTGTGCTGCGGTGACAGATTCGGTGCATTTTGTCTCTGCTGGTGGAGATATCGAAAATATGCAAATTCATAAATTACGCGCACTTTCTTGCATTTTTTTGTTTAATTTTTTGTTTTTGGTATTCCAGCAAGAGAAGTCACATAATTCAGCGCGCAAGCGCAATCAACCGCATCCATGACGCGTGTCAGTCACCTCGCCGGTTGTGGTTGTGCATTGGGGATTATATAGCGAAAATCCAGCAAGATGCTTCAACTGACTTGATGTAATGTAGGCATGACGCGTGCTTTCGACAATGAACTCTGAAAAAACAGCGATTAGTCTGTGACATGACCAGCATTTTAGTGTTATGTGTGAAATTCAAAGTAAATAAAATCTTAAGTTTATACCTGCAATGCTATTTTAGCAACTGCAATGGTCATGTTAAGCAATTATTTCCTTTTTAGCAATTGCTATTAGTTACCGAGTGGGTTTCCGAATTTATTTTGATTTTAAAGAAATTTCAAAAGCAGAAAGGAAATTTAAAAAAAGTGATTTTCATCAAAGTGCCTTTCTACGTGAGCAGGAACAACGAGACCTACTCGACTACTGGAAGGCCCATTCGAGCAGGCGTCAGTCGAAAAGGCTCATAGATTCAGAACGGTAAAGGCTGAAGCAATCCTTAACCTAAGCAGAAAGGACATAAAACTGTACAGTGAACTACTAACAGGACTCTGTAAACTTAATTATCACATGAAAAAGATAGGTGCGATAGAAAACGATTCCTGTAGACTCTGCAAAGAGGCACAAGAAACAGCAGAACACGTTTTATGCAACTGCCCAGCAGTGGCACGACGCAGACTAAATTACACGAGTCGGGCTATACATCCAACCTGAAATCGGGCTATAGATCCAAACCTCGTGGTAGAAATCAAGTCTACAGCAGTTTTAGGATCTATTAAGAACCTAAAACTGTTTGAGCAGGCTACATGGCTGCACGACAGATCTCTTCAGGTCGCAGTGCACAAACAGCCAATCAATAATAATAAAAAAATATAAAAACTTAATATAATTAAGCCGGAAACTTTAACCTCCAAAAGAAGTGAATTTCCTGTGGGAGGAATATCCTTTTGAAATTTTTCTTAACTGATAACGTAAATCTTTTTGGCAAAAAAAACAAAAAAATATTTTCAGGGAGTCGACATATTTAAAATTTTCCTTAGATAATAATTTTTCCGCTTTCAACTGTTTTCTATACTTTATAACTAATTTTTATATATGTTTCCGTAAAAAAAAATTTGGTATTATTCACTTTTTTTACACGTTTTTCATAAGCGGGCACCTCCCATAAGCGGACGAATTTTTCAGTCCCTTGAGTGTCCGCTTAAGAGAGAGTGCACTGTATATAAATTCTCTCCGGTCTCACTATTTTTATTCAAAATATGGCTCTTAACAATTATATGTGAAATGTTCATCACGAGCGTGTCTACAGGTAAAATCTGCCAAACACTCGATTCATGAATGCCTAATTTTTGCGAACGTCAAGAGAGATCGATGTGGAAGGTTTTTCAGCTGCACTTTGCGCAGCAATATTCTCCACAGAACGCCCAGTTCTTGTGTTCGTGTTTTCTCTATCATCAACAGGGCCAGTTTCTTTTTCATTAAACTTTGAATTGCGGCCCTCGCTTGGCCAGAAAATTTATCCTAGACTACCTACACTCGATTATTATTGCGGCCTCGGTAGTCTAGCGTAAGTACACTAGCCTGCCATCCCAGAGGATGTGGGTTCGAATACCACGTAAACGGTCCTCATACTTTTCCAAATTCACCTACTTTCCCTGTTTCTAAAAAAAACAAAAATTCCTCCAATTTCATTCCTCAACCCCAAACACTTATCCTTTCCATCCTCACTCCCGCACAATAGTCTGCGAATTTCTTGCACTGTGGCTGCTAAAACAAGCAAAAAACAAAGAAAAGCACACAGTCTCAATCACCTGTGCGATCCTTCTGCCAGAAAAATGTGAAACACAGATGGCGCTCCAAACAGTAAGAAGGCAACGACAGGTGGGCATTCCCACTACTTAGGACTGGTAGCGGCAGGCTAATCACCTTTGCTGTTAGAAATCAAAATAGATTAACGAAACCAATGCAAGCTGAGTCTTGTCGCGGTCCTTTGCTCTCGAGACGAGTGAACAAGAAGAAAAAACAATACTAGAGACAGCCCAGCCAACGTACTCCGCTTTGGATATCCTTCGCTGAATGTCAGACATTCTAACCCCATCGGGGGTCAAGATGCTGCCAAGATACTCAAATTCACTTATATCCTCCACTATTTCAAACTATATTTTATCGCCTACTTTTATATCCTTTTTCCAATAGGGGTTTTCCGACAGATCACGCGTAATTACATACATAATTTTTTCACTATGCATTGACATTTCATCAAGTGAAAAGCGTTCAGCCCGTGAAACAATGGATTTACTGCGTGAATTGGGTACCAAGATCGTGTAATTTTTCAACTTTGACCATTTATTTGTGGGGTTTGTAAAGTCTAAGATAAACCAGCTTCGATTGAGGCATTGGAAGCCAACATTACTAAAGTCATTCACGAGATACCAGATACCGACCGAAGTCCTCCAGCGAATCATTCAAAATTAGTTCGTACGAAAAACCGAATTACGGCGCAGTTTCGGCTAATAATTGAAAGGGATTATCTTTAAAAAAATGTCATGAATAGTTCTACACAAAATTAATAAAAATGTCCCAATCAATTTGAATTTTCGTTGTAATTCGATTTACAATCCGATACCTCTAAATTGATTACTTTGTGTTGACTTTTAAAAGCACTAAGCAGGCGACCACCGTAGCTGAATGGGTTTGGTGCGTGACTACCATTCCGAATTCACAGAGAGAACGTAGGTTCGGTGTTTTTTCTAATAGCGGTCGCCCCTCGGCAGGCAATGGTAAACCTCCGAGTGTAGTTCTGCCATGAAAAAGCTACTCATAAATATCCGCCGTTCGGAGTCGGTTTGAAACTGTAAGTCACTCCATTTGTGGAACAACACCAAGAGGCACACCACAAATAGGAGCAATCGCTTGTCACATTTGACAACCTTTCTTGCATTTCGATGAAAGTATTACTAACAAAAACAACGAACAACAAAATAGCAGGTCATTTAGTTTTTGAGTCGTCCCTTCCAATTGATGCCATAACTGCTGTAAGCTCCCAAAATTATGTCCAAAGGTGTTATGAAAAGTAAGGAGGAGATGGCACAACCCTGCTTCAGGCTCGATACTGCCGTGCATAACTCGGACGCACAACCCATCGTACATGTGGTTGTTAAATGCCGAGAGCCCATCTAGCGT
>JAYXIM010008907.1:0-11635 GCA_037575425.1 Anastrepha fraterculus | reverse complement strand
TGCTTCCATGATAGTTTCCTATCCAGAATTACTCCAAGGTATATTACTATATGTTGCTACTATTGCTATGTCATCTGCATATATATTAGTTTAAATGCCGTGTCTTCAAATTTCGTTAATAGCTCTTTAGCTGCGAGTAACCAGAGAAGTGGCGATAGAACGCGTACCGTCACATGCTAGTTTAGTGAGTTTATCTTCGTTCCCTTCCTTACGTATTATTCTAGAACCTAACAGGTTCCTTCTCTATGAATAAACAACGGGTTCTGTATTTGTTGTAACTAAGCCCCTTAAAACGGCTTCTCTCGTCACATTGTTGAATACACCACTAATGTCTAGAAATACTCCTAAAGCGTATTTCTTGTATTTTTGTACTCTAGACCTTTCTCTATAACTAACACTAGTCAAAACACGTAGGTCAAACAAAATTGTATTACTAGCAGAATCCCTTAACAAATTAAATCATATATTGGACGTCTTTTTAAGGGGCTGAGAACTTAAAATGATAAAAAAAATGGAAATATGATTGAAATATATTATAATCTGTTTGATAATTTCATGATACTTATTTTTTGAATATGATATCCGGTATATATCCGCTGGCTATAAGTTGCATGATTCATTCCTTCAATTAGTATTTGACTGCTTTTTTTCAATAAATTTGCCGGTATGGTGTCAATGGTGGCTGGCATATTGCAATAAATCGTTTTTGTTGAAACCAAATGCCGCCGATGTTAAGCTGATACATTTTTGGAACATGTCGCCAAACACATTAATGTCAGCTCCTTCTTCACTTCGGAAAAGATAAGGGCTAGTACTCTATGAGATTGGCGAATAGATTTATTTATTTTTATTTTTTCAAAGTAAGTTCCCACGATTTGGAAGCGTTATTCTAGAGTTAAATGATTCATGATGATTTGCCAAACCTTTCTAAACAGAATTGTGAACACAGTTTGCCATTATCAGCTGTTAAATCATAGTTAACGATATCAATGGTTCTGATGCAGCTAAAAAACATACTCAACAAATACAATACAGACAGTCTGTGTCAGAAAAAAGGAACCGCGATTATTCATATAAAAGATATATATTATATTTAAAAATTTGTATGTATAGATATATATTTAAAAATTTGTAAAGTATGTACAAAACTACGAGTCGCAATAACTCAATAAGCCGTGTAGTCACCATCGTTGGAGTATATCCTGGCATCTTCTTGGCATGTTTTGAACCAGCTTTTCTGCATAGCTCGTCGACACAGAAGACTAGATTTTGCGAACTTAACGCAGGAGTTACTTTAAATCGTGGACTGGCTTTCCGGCAAGATGAGTTTTCATAATTCCCCACACATTTTGAATGGGGTTGGCGTCTGGGGACTGTGAAGGTCAGCCCATTACCGTGACGCCATTTTCTTGTTTTGCTGTTTTTCAATGTGTTTTTCTGAGAGCAGTGGTTTTGATAATGTGGAACGGTAGGATGTATTCGCCTCCTTCAGTCGACGTTCGATGGTGTTGATACTCACATATGTTCCCTTTTTAGCAAGAACTGATCGTGTTTGGCGTAGTCACAAAGAGGGGTCCCGCTTAAAAAGTTGGACGATCACTTTATCCTGATTTTTTATCGTCACTCGGTTCAAGCCGCGCTCGGAAAAGACATCAACATTTTTGTACACTTTATACCGCTGATTTTACAATACATCACAACAAATTTTTTTGATTTTTAATCACTTTTGCAGACACGGCGTAAGATAATTTCGGCCTCTTCGAAACGCTTCGCGTACTTCTCACCCATTTCTCTTTGGTTGCGCTTACGGGAAAGTTTCGAACGACCTGACTTAGCACTGGCATCGTAGTCTTTGAGTGGAACTATTACGCAGCAAAAAGCAGAACGAAATAAGAAAAAAACTGGTTAATTTCTTCTGACACAGACTGTATATACTCAAAGTAATTTGTTACCAGGAAAGCTAACTAATAATATCACAAAAACCGATATTGAGTTGGCCACTTGTTAAAGTTTATACATATGTTATATATATAATTGGCGCGTACACCCTTTTTGGGTCCTCCTCCTATTTGTGATGTGCGTCTTGATGTTGTTCCACAAATGGAGGGACCTACAGTTTTAAGCCGACTCCGAACGCCAGATATTTTTATGAGGAGCTTTTTCATAGCAGAAATACACTCGGAGGATTGCCATTGCCTGCCGAGGGGCGATCGCCACTAGAAAAATGTTTTCCTTAATTTTGGTGTTTCTCCGAGATTCGAACCAACGTCCTCTCTGTGTGTTCCGAATGGTAGTCACGCACCAATCCATTCGGCTACGGCGGCCGCCCGTATAAATATTATTTCTTTTATCATGCGAATAACTTTTATATCAGTAGAAGAATTTTTTTATTTTACATTTTTTTAGATATAATATTATATATTAGATTTAAGAAATAAGTAAAACAATGGTTTTTTGTTTTTGAAAATCGGTTTTTTACATATGGGCATTTCCACAGAAATGTCAACCGAAGCCAAAAAATTCAAAGTCTATAAAATTATGTTGTTTTAACATATTTTTATAGTGAATCTATCAAATGTAACTAATGTAAACAAATTTTACATTTGTACAAACCACATTTTGAAATATTCGAATGCAAAGTCGAACCAGTGCAAAAGTTCCATTTTAAACATTTCTGTTGCATGTTTTGTTTTGATTAATGATCTTGATAAGATATATTATGCCGTCACATTTGCTTTTTTAAATCTCGGTTTATATGTAAAGAATGTAAGAAAAATGTAAAAGGAACGATGCGATTGCCAATTACGGTAAATTTTTTCTTTGATTTACCGTATAACTCGATGTCGCGTGCGACATTGAAAAAGAACATTTGTTATCAGTAAGTCGAAGGTATTTGTACAATTTGCATCAAATATTAGTAGCAAATAGATATTTTTATTGCTAATTAAATAAACAAAACTTTGCTGGAAAATAATCAGCGCTTTGCTCTTTTTACTTATTTAAAGCTTGTAGCGTGCGACATCGTAAGTGTAAAATGTACAGATTCAAAATAAATTTTCGTTCGAAAATATCTTTATTAGTATATGTAAATACAAAATATAAAATTTTTGAATGTAGATGAGTAAAAACGGCGGCGACAAAAATAAGGCGAACTGTAAACGGTGGAGAGAAAGGTTAAAGGATGATGAAACAAAATTACAAAACTATAAATTAAGATACAAGGAAAGAATGCGGAAAGCTAGACAGACGTGGAGAGCACTGGCTGAAGGCAAAGAAGATATAATTCAAGAATTACGGAAATATAATCGCATACGACAACGAGAGAGGCGCCAAAAACTCTTAGAAAATGGAATGTCATATGCACGTCAAAGCCAAAACGCATGTTACGAATGTAGACAAACCTTGGCGAAAGCTGTTAAAAAAGTGGAAAAAGCGATGCCAAAAGACATACACAGAAGGCTAAAAGTTCTTGAAGTCCTGGTAAAAAAATATAAGCAGTTTGAAGAAAAGAAAAACGTTAACCAATCCAGCAGAACCGTACCAGAAAGCCTAATGCCATCAATGCTTTTTATCAGAATGATAATATTAGTGTGCAAGCTTCGGGAAAGAAAGACGCCATTATAATTGAAGGCAAATTAGTAGCTAAGCGCTTTATGTTAACGACTAGTAATGCCAGTTCTCACGGAAAGGGAGCCGTTGATGGAGTTGGAGCCGTCATTAAAAGAAAAGTGTGGCAAATAACAAAATCTAAAAACGTTGTTTTACCAGATACACTATCGTTTTATCAATGTTATCAACCAATTAACAACACAAATGGAATTAAAATGTATTTTATGCCATCTGCTCAAATTGAAAATTTGTCTCTTCATTATAAGTTGGACGAAAAATGGAAGGAAGTGAAAAATATTCCAGGTATATCCCAGTTGCATTCGTTTTGTTGCGATGGCCAACAGTTAGAAGCAGCTAGGACTGCATATTCCATTAAAAGAACTTTATTTGACATTAGTAATACTATTCTCAGTTAAGTTAGTATCCGTTCTTTGTTTTTACATAGTATATAAGATTAACATACTTATTTTTGTTTTTCTTTATTGAAGATATTTTATTTATTTATTTTATTTTATTTTATTTATTTATTTATTGTCTTTGAATGGATACATTCTTACAGACTATATTAAGCTAATGTACAATAGGTTAGTTATTAGTTACTAAGAAAAGAACGATTTAAGATGATTGACTAAGATGCCATACGGCCATGTAAAATCAGCACCAGAAGAATTGAAAAACATATTTAAATCTGAACATGCCCTAGGAATCGGAGAATTCATCCCATAGTTGGTTCTAGAGAAGCCAATTTTAAAGGTTTCGTACTGTCGGAGCCTCATATTGGGTATATTAAATTGTTGTTGTATTTTGTTAAGTTTATAATTTTGGTTGTGAAAATAAATATATTGAATATATAAAAAATCATTTATAATCACCTTTTGCATGTCTAATTACATAAAAAGTAAAAAAATAAACATAAAAAGTATGATGGAACAAAATGTCGCATGCGACATGTCGCGTGCGACAGTGATTAAAATTAAATAAAAAATAAACTACTTAATATTTTTGAATAAAATAAAAAGCATTATTAAGATACATCAATGCATAACATTTAAAAATTAGTCGCATTAATATATTTCTTCAGGTTTCGCTGAAAAAAGTGATTGATTTTTTTGCTTTGAAAGCGACTTCTGTTTTTGTCGCATGCGAATGGCTTGATTTTTTATAAATATCTTGAAAACGAACAATTTCCCAAAATCAACCTTAGCACCAATCATAGTGCTAATCAAGTGCTATAGCTTTCGCCTTTTGTCAAAATAAAATAATATTTTGGTATATGTTTTTTTTTCACTTTGAATGCGTACGAATGTCGCATTCGACATTGGAGAAATGCCCATATACGAGTAGATTGAATATGAGCATATTTTGTTTAAATAACTTGAAATTTTTTAATTTTAATATATATATGAGCACGTAATAGCAAACTTAATTATCTTTAATTGGATATATAATTGTTTTTCAATCGGTTGATGAATTCTGCAGACTTTAGCTACCTTTTTTCTCAAATCTAAAATCGTTATTTAGCTATAACTCGATAATTACTAGACAGAAAAGGAAATTATGTAAGTTTTCGGACTAAGCGACTGATTTTACAAATAAATTAGATGGTCTGCTTCTGGGTTTTATGTTTTTAATAAGTTTTGTGAAAAGGTAAACTCATGCGGATAGAATGTAGAAAATTAATAAGTTCCGAAAGCTATCCTCACAGTATTCCACATAAAATTGTTCAGCATATTTCATGCTTCAGGTGTAAGGATGTCGAGTTTCGTTTGGCGTATCATCTTGTAAAACTGAACTTCGTAAGAAACTTTAAGCTCTACCTTATAAATATATACAGAATGACTCCTTAGCTTAAGTCGTTGTCAAAAAAATTTTTTTTTTATGTTGTATAGTGTAATCAAAAAGCTATATTCTACAGTGAAACATGTAATAGGCACATAGCTGAAAATTAAAAGTGAAAAGAATGCAAATAAGAGCTCGTTTAGTCAAGCTTTCGGAAACTGATAAGCAATAAATTGCGCAACAAGCGCCAATAAGACCATAAAAAACCGCAATAGATATAAACTTTAAATACGGCACGTGTTTTATTAGGTCAGCTAACATGGAAAGGGAATAGAAAATAATAATCCAAAAATACTTTCAACTTAGTAAAATTTATTATCAAGATCAGAAGAAAATCAACTTAATTGATGACGCTTATTTTTGGATTTTAGATTTGGATGGCGCAAATTTCCGGATTTGGAGGGAGGAGAATTCATGGCCGACTCATTAGATGTCTAATAGAGATGTCCTAAAAAGTCACTGTTTGCTATGGATTTTGTTGCGTCGGTATCATTGCCACATATTTGTTAGAAGATACCGAATTAGCTGCGTTCACTGTCATTGGATGTCATACCAAAGTAGCTCTCTGAGATGGGCCCGAAGTTGCATAAGTTTTATACATACAAATGAAAGTAATTTAACTTGAAATTTCGAGCGCTCTTAATGAAAAGTTGGATGTATCAGTAAAAATAGGCGTGAAGACTTGCACATAATTGAAGGAGGGATGAACCATCGAAAATGGTACATCCCCTTTTTGATATCACACCTCCGTTCGAGTGTTTAAAGAGTGGTATTAGAAATGTAAAAAGGATAGAGATATTCCAAAATAAGCAACAATGAGCACAAGGTGCCACTGGAAGTAGGTGCTTCAAAGTTGAAACGAGTTTACAGCAAGGGACAATTCACAACAAAGTACGGCTTATAGAGGCACTTCAATCAGAGGTGGACAATGTTTCTGGAGAAATAAGCCAAGTGAAATAAACTCCATTGTAATGGCGAAGCATAACAAATAAATAATTTTTCAGTTGTTTTCTGTTTTTTTAATATTCCCCTAATTAGGTTCTTGGTCATGGACTACATAACGGCCAATACTCAACGCAACGCCCCATGGACTATACTGTACGCAGATGACATTGTGCTAGTGAGCGAAGATCCAGTCGATATTCAAGCCACACTCAATAGAGTGTTTCAGCAGCGGCAGCTGGAGCCAAACAATATGGACACCCTAGGCCGCGTCTAATTTCAATCGAGCTTCCATTCAAAATGAAACAGTGTTTCAGAGACATACCGATGCCAATTACAGACGCTTGGGTTAACGACTCGCGACCATATCATATGTAGACCAGGCGGTAATGCACATGACATTATTGTACCTTTTCGAAGTTCTATCTGCTTCATAACGAAACTAGGGAAGACTATCAGCTACGTGTAACCTCCATACGTCATAGGTAGATTTCTTGGACGTAGGTTTCTTTTGTGGTTGATAGGAAGAATTACGACTCCAATCTCGATGTAGTGCAATTGCGGTCCCGGCGTGGAAGCCAGCCAAAGAGGGCAGGTTTGTTTTAGTGGGAGCATGCCCCACATATCATTGGTGCGATAGTATCAATCAAAATGTTTCAGACATTTTTTTCCTCCCCTTCCCCCAAAATAACTCAACTCAATCAGTGGTAAAACAAACTTGAGTGCTGTGAGTTTTTTACCAATACCACATCAACAAGCAGATCACCGATCGTGCTGGGTGACAGCCCACTAAACGAGGTATCCATGTTTAGTCTTAGAGAAATCAATGAAGACGCGTTGTAAAGGGTAATCTTAGTTTGGTTAAAATTAAAAACGCAAACACGCATGCTATGCGACAGAAGGATGCAGCTCCATCTAAAAGGCAACATCTCTAAAACGGGTGCGCACGGACCTGTTATATGGAAGCATCACAAAAGAAAACTTCAAGCAGCAGAAATGAATATGCTGAGATGGTCATACATTCGTGGAAGTCTTAAAATCGCGCTTGTTGAGCAAAATATACAAAACAGCCCTCTTCCAAAGAAAGCCTGAATCAGATAAGGCAATGAATGACGACGTCGAGGACGCCAGGGTGATCCCAACATCCATGGACGAAGCAGATCGAAAGCGACATGAAACGCTTGAATTTAAACAACGCTATGAGCCAAGATCGCAAAATTTTTCTATTAAGAACTAGACGAGGTGACACCAAATAGAATGGGAAAAATTAAAGACGAAAAATAAGAATTCGCCTAATGGTCATATTTTCTTCTTACAATAGTTTTTTTGTTTTGTAGTTTAACTTGCTTATACTTACTTATTAACTTTTCTTTTTAAGATAGAAACAGCAACGAAATTTAAATAAAAAGAGTTAAAATTTTTTCTTTATTTAAGAAAACAAAACTAAGTTTCTCTTCATTTCATAAATGAGGGCTTACTTTTTGGAGCCACAGTACGTATTTCTATTTAGTTTTGCGCCAGAAATGCAGGTGTAAGGATGCGGCTGATGTGTTTGAGTGCAACTGGCCATTGTGTTACATGTTTGGTGGTATGCCTTTTGATAATATTTACGCAAAAATCCGTAATAATTGAAACCAATTAGTGTCCATGAAATACAGTTAATTGCCTTTTAAACAGCCGCTATGAAAATATGCTCAAAACCTATTATCCTAGCTAAAGGAAACACGTCATTACGCACACATGCGTATATGTGTGGATATACTTATGTATGTATATGCATATGGATGCATCCCTGCAGTGAAAAGCCGAAGTACCCAGCAAATGTACTGGCGCATGAACTGGTTTTCGCTGGAAGCAGTTCGACTAGTACGAAAGTGCCTAGAATTGGAACAGTGGCGAGGCCAATTCGAGTTATACGAGTATGTAAAACAAATATGTTTCTATTACTATAAGCAACTTCGAAAAATACTTGCAGCTCTAAGGGTTCAATCACCTGTGAGGTAAATCTTAAAAGTTCTATTTACCATTACTTCAAAGAATCAAATCATTTAAAATTCGAGAAGTCGAGCGGCAAGTTTATAAATAAGAAATATGCACACTTTTCTTTTCGAAAAAAAAAAAAATTTCCAAACTTTCATTACTTTTCCAACTGGCCCAAAACTGGTGAATTTTGCCAAAAAATTGAACTAGAACTTTTAGTGTCCACTACGAACTAGTTCGTTAACTGGCATTTTACTAATGCAAAATCTGACTAGTTAGTTATTGTTGTTGTTGTATTTGTTAGTAAGGAATGCTGCTGAAGTGACAGTCGTTAGCCGAGTAAAACTCGTTTGACTCATTTGTGTAACCCAGAACCGACCGTAGTGGGAATGACTGACCAGTTCCTTAAATCGTATCAAGCTGCTGGCAATTGAAAAAAGTCAGTATATGGACTACATTAAATGCAAAGCAAATTGGTAGTAAAGTATGTAGTTCAGAACTAATACTTTTGATGTCAGGGATAAAATTCTTCTCATACCTACAGGCACACATAAGTAGGTATGTATGCACAAACATTCGCAAGTCCGCATTCCTGTAGCAAACAATTACATGCAAAACGCGGATAATCCTCCTCATTGTCAATATTCCACAAAAAAGATTTTTTTTTTTTTGCAAAAACGAAAGAAAAATAATAAAGATTGCAAAATAATTACAGGCAAAAAGAGAAACATATTTTCAAAAACTATAGAGCACAGAGCGAGTGAAAAAGGCATCATCTTCATTAAAATCAACACAGAAATAATGCTTTCTTTATTGTGTGTGTGTGTGAACAGGATTTGTTTTCCTTGTTCTTTATCGAAAACCAGCAGCCGCTACACCCAAATGCAATGGCAGCAATACAATAGAAAAAGTCGACTTTATCCGACAGTTGAAATAAGAAATTTTCTTTTGCTATTCCAGCTAATGGCCTATTGATTTGTGTACCTACATGAAACCGCCTGTCTAAATACTCACCACATACGCAGACACATACACATACACGCAAGTGCAAAGGAGTCCAAACAGCCGTTTGTAGCAGCCAACAGAATGACTTTAAATTAAAAAGTGAAATGCAGCGGCCATTGCGATTAATGCGCATTGGCATGGATGTTGTTGGATGTTGTTGCTGTGAGCACAGCCTATGAATGCCGTCCTTGTGCGTACGAGGCTTTTCAGAACTGCGGCACGGGAAATACTTATTAACCGTTCACATTATTGGCATTTAAAGTAATATAGTCAAAATTCATTATTTGTTTGCCGCTGGCTGTTGGCTGTTGGCTGCTGCAACCTTTCAGCTACTTCTTTTTGCAAAACCACTGCGGACAAAACAATTTCTTTTTCATCTTTTCTTCATTTTTGCATCGTTTTGCTTTTGTTGCATACTTATGCAGCGATTGTGTACGCGTTTGTTTACTTTTTGATTTCATGCTGCAGTTAATTGCATCTTGGCTTTGTTTGCCATGTGTAAACAAATTTTCACATGATGTAATTTTTTTCGTTTCTTCCCATTATTACTTTGTATCTATTGTCGCGTTAGGAAGATGGTAGAGTTATAGCACATACAGTAGCTCAAAATAAGATCGTGATGTGGATGTCGCGCAGACAGATTTATTAAGGTACGAGGATGTAGTGGAACTCAATTTATTTATCCTTCAGCACAATTCGTATAGCTATAACTTTTAAAAGTTTTGGTGCAATCCAAACACCATTTCCGGTTAGTAACCAATATTTTTTTTTCTCTCCGGAAATCAGAAGAAAATTTAGCAATTTCTGGTTTTTTTTAGAAGTTTTTCGTTTTTAACCTAATTCTAGTACTACAAGGTGGCGTAAACTTAATAACACTATTGGACGACTTAAGACGATTAATTGCCACCTTGTATATACATTTATAAAAAAATGAAATATTTTAAGAAAAATAATGACATAGTTCTACTTTTATATCAGAAAATAATAAAAAACGAGTAAATAAAAGGCGACAGCAAAGCTGAGCTCATGGCCTTAGACAGCCCTAAAACCAATTCAAAGGCAGTTGAGTCCCGTAAGGTTGAACTATTTCGGTAGACATAATATGCTGATGCTAACATAGGTCCCGAGACACGTGAGTATCGCGGGTAACGAGATCTCTGATTCTTTAGCTAGGATGGGCTCTGAAGCCTACTTCCTTGGCCCGGAGCTTGTTCTGCCACTTCCTTCTGCAGCCATCAAAGCCACGGTTAGCAAACGGGTTACTTTAACCTACAAGCGATTTTGCAGAGAGCAGCTGCAGATGCACAAGACTGATGTTACTGGTCATGTCCGACCGACTGTCGCAGATCCTTCTGACATGAAGCAGAAGGGACTGTAGGCAGCTGGTTGGACTAATGACGGGCTACTTTCTATGGGTGCAGCACATGGAAAAGATAGGCATCTCAGACAGTGCACTTTGCCCAGCATGTGAAGAGGAGGATAAGACAGTGGACCACTTTCTGTGTATCTGCTTCGCTCGAATCAGGCTTGAGGTCTTTGGCACTGATGTGTTAAGAAGTGACCACCTTGGCTCCTTAGAACCACAAAATCTACACAGACTTCTTCGGAGGTCGGGTAGATTTAAGGAAAGTTAAAAAGGGAACCCAAGTGCAGTACAATGGACATAATTGTGTATGAGTACTGTTCTGGCTAGTTTGTCCCGACAAACAAAACCAAAAAAAAGTATACACGGTGGGGCAAAATTAATCACTCTCTCGGGAAATGTTAAGGGTTTCCCAATAACAGGTGTTACCTATCACTATCGAGAGATGATAAACGATTTTTTATGGCCGGAACTGTATGGTATTCATCTGGACAACGTTTATTTTCCACAAGACGGCGCTACGTGCCACACAAGCAACGAAACCATTGATCTTTTACGTCAAAAGTTTCCGGACTGAGTTATCTCTCGAAGAGGTGATCACAAATGGCCACCGAGATCTTGTGATTTAACACCTTGTGACTTTTTTCTTGGGACTACGTGAAAGGGAAGGCCTACGCTAGCAGCCTATGGTCGATTCAAGACGTCTCTTTGCAATTCGGTGATGGAAAATTTCATGAAAAGGATATTGTCCTGTAAGCGTCGTGGTGGTCATTTGCCTGATGTTGTTTTCACTATTAACGGCATACTTTCCTCTTTATGATGAAATAAACATTCGATCATTTATATTAAAAAATCATTTATATAAAAAAAAAGTTCTTTAAAAAATATTGATGCAAG
>JAYXIM010008906.1:0-13738 GCA_037575425.1 Anastrepha fraterculus | reverse complement strand
TACACATATTTTGCATAGGAGCTGATGCATGCACCTTGTCAGCTTCTAGCTCAGACGGCAGTCCGTCGACTCACGCGGTTTGTTCTTTACACCCGTAGTCGGGTAGCGGAATAACAGCTCGTAATTAAAGATTGAGAGATCAGGATTTTCACATTCTCTGTGACATCCACAGTTGAGAGAAGTGTTTGAGATAATAGTTTTGAATTTTGGATAATATTTAGTCCCATACCGATGAGTCGTTCCTGTTCAGCCATTTGTTTATGATAAAATATTATTAAAATAGAAAATTTTGAAAAAATCTATTCGGGTATATAATATTTAGTCGAAGCTCAGAAGATACCTTATGCATTTTTTCTCATTTTCTGTTGGCGTTATATAGTAGAAATAAGCGCCGGACGCGAACGACCCATGTGATTAAGGTGCCAAATGAAATAGAAACCCGCGTCCAGGCCTTCTGCCTGGGACGTATGAAGGTAATGCGTCAAAGGTAGTCTCCACTTGGTTCCACTGTAGATGGGATCAAAAGTAACATAGTAAATGCGGTAATGTCATGATCAATACCGTCTTGATTAAATCGTGAGTGATAAATTTGTTCCTCTGTGATTGTCGCCAGTTCGTCTCTTGTTGATCTCCACTGGACTCTGCTTCTAAATTAATATAGGCTCAGGCGTTATAGCTATCAGCCTGTAGTTGCTGCTGCTGAAACAGTTTCCTTCTTCGCCTTTCTTCAGCGAGCCCACTAGGCGACCGCATCACCAGCTTAGCACGCCGCTGCCCAACAGTGTTTTGAGCTACACATGATGCTTATTAGATCAGATACACTCGGTTATATTCTACATACTAGGGTTAACTTCTCGCGAACCTGTTGGAACAGAACGAGCTTCGCGACGTCGAGCTCTTCAAGGTGGGTGGGCCAATATGGTGAAGCAGCCAGACCAAATTGAATGCATCCATGATCAGTCAGAAACTATGCTAGGTAAAAGTCAGTCTCTTCATATCTACAATACAACCATGTCTCGGCGTACGGGATGAGCAAGCGTGTCCAGCGACCAGTGGAGGGTGAATTCAATCTTCGTTGCTACTCATTCATGAGGCGTTGAGTTTTGTTGCTCTCATTTTTGCTATCTTGAACGTCTTGCGCCTGGCCTGTCCAAGAGATATCCAAAGGATTTTTTCGGGCAATAACACAGATTGCGTTTTCGGATACTGTCCTATAGGCGCAGGCTTTGCGCTTGTCCTATATACCGATCTGGCATCGCGCAGGTGCATATCTCGAGCTTGGGACTATATTGGTGCGGCATAAAACAAGATGGAGTCTGTGACTGTGCAGAAAAATCTTTGTCTGGCGCCTTGTGCTCCCCCTATATTGGACAGGCGTCTTGATGTTGTTTTATAAATGGAGGGACCTACAGTTTTGGGACGTCTCCGAATGGCAGATGGTGTTTTATGAGGAACTTTTTCATGCCAGAAATTTAATCGAAGTTTGCCCTGTGCACCAACCCATTCGGCTACGGCGGTCGCCATATTGGAGGGTCTTTTGAAAAGCCCGAAAGATGGCACAACTGGCGCGATCGAGGTTACGTTTAGTTAGTTGCACTTATTGGAAATGCAAATAGTCAGCCTTTGTGAACAAAAATGAAAAGTTAGGTTATGTTATTGTAAACAAGAAAGGTTCTAGAGCACAGAATAGCAAGAGAAAAGTTTGTTGAGCACAAAAAAGAGCAAAACTCTACATTATGTCAGCTCTCTGACTGATCTTGTCAATTGAGGGCTGAGTAGTGGTATTCTCTCAACCGTGACTTGTAGTATCAAAATGCGATTTTATGCGATTGTACTATCACTACTCTACATATGTAGAGTTTTTTTCACTCGACTATTTTCCTATATGATATCCTGTATTTCTCCTGGTGTTGTTGCTGTTTTTGGACGTCCTTGTGCTGGATCGTCTTCAAGGCTGGTGAGGCCACTTTTAAATTCAGCACTTTTATTTGATGAAAAACACTTTCCACGCATGAATTATTTTAGGTCTGGAAACAGATGGAAGTCGCTAGGGGCCAAATCTGGTGAATACGGTGGATGCTTCAACAATTCGAACTTGAGTTCATATGTTTTAGCCATTGTCAAAATGCTCTTGTGAGACGGTGCATTGGCCTGATGAAAAAGAATTTCTTTTCTTTTGCAAACTGGGTCTTTTTTCACGAATTTTTTCCTTAAGCTGGCCTACAATAATATTCATAATTTATTATTTTACCAGTTTGAAAGTAATCCACAAACAAAACTCCTTTCGCATCCCAATAAATTGACCTTCTTGGCCGATTTCTGGTCCCGAACTCGTTTCGGAGCCGAAGAGCAGGGCTAACACCACTCTTTGACCTCTTGTTTTGATTTAAAATCATGGTGAGAGACCCAAGTCACTTCGTAGTGATAAATCGACGCACAAAATCCACTTTATCTTTTCGAAAACGCTATAAATGTTGCTGAGAAAGTCACATTCGAATATGTCTTTGCTCTATTCTTAGCGAATGCGGCTCAAAGCTTTCCGACACCCAATACGCAAGACAAAATAACCTAATCCGGACTTCAAACAAGATTCCAAAGCAGACAAAGCTTAAATATTCAACTAAAGTAAAAATATTACCGCTTTCAAGAACTCAATGATGCGTTTCCCATGGGGCCAAGCGCGGTTTTTACGACACTCCAATTTCGGTGGACTAAGCTTCTCGACAATATCCAGCTCAGCAAGGCCTTTTGCAAACATGGCAACAGCATCATTAGCCAAGATCATATTTGTCTATAAAAATGCAAAAGAAAAACATAAAACCGTTACAAGAATTTAGTTAACAAAAACTAACTTTACGGAAATAATTTCAAGTATTACCTTAACCACTGATGGGTCAGCACGATAATAACGTTTCTCACGGTTTTCACGTTCCTCCCAATCATGTGCCGCATTCTTCACCTTATAATCAGTGGGATCCATTAATCGTATAGTGGTAATATTGGCTGAAACTGAGAGCAATTCTTTGAAGTCCTGTGTGTGTGTGTCGAGTGCGGTGATGAAAACGCTCTATGCAGAGAGAAGAAACCCAGTAAAATGTGTTGCGTGGATGAATATTTAATCACATGCGAAATCACCTGATATTCACCCAACATTTTTAACTCATCAGCTTGCCTTAAAACGCTCAAAATGTTCTCCGTCGCGCAGTGCAGTATCATACAGTTATCGCTAGACAATTTTATATTCTTCAGAAATGGACGATAATCGGGGCCCTCACCCAATTGGCGTAACGTTGTTGGATTATTTTCGGGTTCACCCACCTGCAGCACGTCTTGTAATTGTTGTAGCTCTAAAAGTGTATAAATTATGAGGGGTTTGCAAATATTTGATGCCTGAATATTAATCCAACCCTTTTCCGTCTCATAGACGATGGTGTAACTGCGCCAATTGAAGCTTTGTAATATCTCGGCCATGCCGCGCGAAAGCAAAATATTATTCGGATGCACATTGAGTGTCATGGAAGTGTGCTCGCGATCGGAAAGCGACTCACTGGGCGACCAATCGAAAACTATGTGTGGTATATCGAGCGTGTTGCATATGTTGGTAACTATGTCTGGAAATGTAGAGTGAAAAATTTATTGAGTTTTAATTAATACTATAATAGATAACGAGCAGTCACGTTGGTTTGCAAGAAAAACATTCCTTTTTAAATTTCTTTACATAAAGGTTAAATTTCAAGGGCCGATGTTGAATGTGAACCACACCTAAACGTCAAGTTGTTTTGTGCATTTTATTTGATATTTTTCAATTTCAGACTAACTCAATTTGAACCATGGAAAGACACGCAATCGAGCAACGCGTTAAAGTTATTCAGGCTTTTTATGAAAACGGGCGTTCAAATCAAAATGCATATCGCGCACTTCATCTCCTGTGATGAGGCCCATTTTCATTTGACGAATCCAGTCAATAAGCAGAATTGCCGCATTTGGGGGAATGATAATCCAAAAGTGATTGCCGAAAGACCAATGCACCCACAAAGAGTGACTGTTTGGTGCGGTTTATGGGCCGGCGGCATCATTCGGCCGTATTTTTTCCAAAATGAGGCCGGCCAGGCCGTTACTGTGAATAGTGTTCGCTATCGTGAGCTGATAACAAACTTTTTATGGCCCGAATTGGAAGATATGGATGTGGACGATATGTGGTTTCAACAAGACGGTGCCACTTGTCACACAGCTAACGAAACAATGGCTCTTTTGCGCGAAAAATTTGATGGCCGAATAATCTCACGTCGCGGCGATGTCAATTGGCCGCCAAGATCATGTGATTTGACACCGTTGGACTTCTTTCTTTGAGGTTATTTGAAAGAATAGGTATACGTCGATAAGCCAGCAACAATTCAAGAGCTAAAGGATGAGATAATTCGGCACATTAACGGCATAGAACCTCAATTATGGCTCAGCGTCATCGAAAAAATTTGGTCCATCGGATGGAGGTGTGTTGCCGAGGCCGCGGCGGCTATTTGGTCGATATTTTGTTTTATACGTAATTGAGCCATACCAATATTATCATAATAAAGAGAAATGGGAATAATTTCCTAAAAAAATTGTATTTTATTCAAAATCAACACCGGCTCTTGAAACTTAACCACCCTTTGTATGTTAAGGGTGAAAGGGTGTTCAGATTGGAGGTACTTTTGGTAATAGCGTTTTTTGACAGATCACGCGTGACTAATGTCAAACTACAAGGTGAAGTCCAAAATAAACAAGACTGGCGTCGTAAAAATGTTTTTGGTGGCGACATCTTTTTAGTGAGTTAGTGCGTTGGAAGTTACATCCCTTGCTGCTTTCTAGTGAAAGCTTGGTGACATTTCTTTGTTTTGATGGGTGCGGTAGGGTTAAAAGTGCTTTTCTTGATTACAGCGGCCGTCATCTACTGCGTCGTGATCTACTGAATCGTGTGGTGTGTCCACTAAAACGATCCCTCCTCTTCTTCTGGGGAGGCACCCTTTCCGGGACTGCTTCATTATTTAGGGAGGGCCCAGAACAGCGTCCATAAAAGGCCAATTTTATTCACCTATGTCTGGGTCCACCATATTTGTAACCAGCTTTCATGCTATAGTCTCGACCTCTTGTGTCTCTACTTGGACTCTGTCGAGGTCAAATTTTTTTTTTTCGTAGTACGTTCTCGATGCATTTCTTTATCGCGTTTCAGCTGTCATCGCGATCGAGCATTTTGCTGATTATGTTGCTCGGCGCGATGTCGTCAATCTGCTCCCTCAGAGCATTTCTTTCCATGAGCCATCTGTCGCAACTAAAAAAACGTGTGTTCAGCATCAGCGCTCAGCGCTTCGCAGTAGATGCACTTGGAATCGGTTACTTTGTCCATGTGATATAGGTATGTATATCTGTAATAAGTTTCGCCGTCCATCTGCCACACGGTTCAGTGTCCCATCGGCTTTGCCACCGCAGCATGGTCTGGCATCTCTGTTCTGAGAAGCTAGTGGTGACGTGTTTCTTCTTGCAGTCCCACGCATCCATTCATTCCCGGACATTCATTCCCTGCGCCTGAGACAGTGCTTTGTATTTTAGCGTATCTCCACATACTTCGCTGCCGTACAGGAGTTTGAGTTTGTGCCCGCCATGATTAGCCTTCTTTTGCTCTGTGTTTGCCCACTGACGTTTGTCATTAATCTGCTTAGCATTCCCGTGATCTCTGCTGCTTTGGTAGCCGCATGCCGTATCTAGACCCAGAAAGAAAGTCTGCAGTCAAGTTGAATACCGAGGTATTTCTCTACTTTATGGGTCACTAGGGATGTGTCGCCTATTTGCATGCTGACCTTGTGCCATCAGGATGACTTCGGTCTTATGTTTGGTGAGCTCAAGGCCATTATCCTCAAGCCATATTTGCGCTGTTATCATAACTTAATTAAGCTTCCTCCTAGCGACCACAGTGTGTCGGGCTGGTATGACCGCCGTTATATCGTCTGTATAACCCACTAGATATGTATCTTCCGGCATTTCTATGCGCCAGACGTTACCACTTTTGTTTCCTGCCCATCTGGTGTGTGGCACAGCAGTTCCCGCTCACTCAGGCAGCTCTGGAGAATCCTTAGCAGGTATGCAGGTATGCAAGTTTTTGAAATCTTTCATGTAGTGCCTTTATTATATCCATCTATCCATTCGCAAGTTGTTAAAGGTGTTATGTAGATCAAGCAATGCCAGAACGGTGATGTGGTTAGGGTAGTGGCGTCTGCGTTGAGCGCGAACTGCGTTGCTTACTGCTTACTCTACTGATTATTTATTATTTGTTATTTATTGCCGTCTTTTTCTGAAAATAAGACATCCTCCGAAAATACGCCCTATCGTGATTTTAGTTAAAATAATGTGACAAAAAGAATTCGTTGAAAATGCTGTTGATTTTGTTAATTATACTCGTAAGTAATAATATGTTTAGTTTTCCTAATACTCGTATTTCAGAGAAATGTTTGCTTACCTCTACAGTTCGTTTCAAATTAATTCTTGACATTTATCTTAAAAATATCACATTGAGCGACAGTGCAGTTATACATTCGTTCATTCATTTCGGGCTTGTAAGTCTGATTATTTCCTCATACGTAATTTTATTTAAAAATAAAGGGAATAATTCTTAACCCCAGTTACAATGAGTACAAAACGAAAGAGCTATTCCATCAAGTACAAAAAGGGAATCGTGGAAGACTCCAGGGGTGTAAATTTTGTAGCATTCTGTAGAGAAAAGATGCTGGATCTCCGTATGGTTCGTAAATGGCGTGCGGACTACGATTAACTGTGTCAACTGGTGGACCGCACAGTTAGATCAGGTTGGCAGCCGTTATTTTCTGAGTTGGAAGATTGCATCTCGGAATGGATGCAGGCAAGAGAGCAATGGCTTTGGTTGTGCGCAGGGCCGATATCCAAAAATTTGACCTTGAAACAACAATTGAAGTTGATAATCCACAGAAGAATTTAAAGCATCGTCACACTAGTTGGACAACTTCCTTAAGGGGGGACCCTCATTTAGACGGTCGAAAAATGCATCATTTTTGGGAATTTTTTCTCAGGTAAAATAACTTCAAACGTTTTGTAATTCATAAAGTACTTTAATAAATGTCTTGACTGTCTACAAAAATTTTCGGAGAAGAAAAAAAAACATTTTAAGTATGGAAATATACACCTCGTCCATGGCACCTCATTCTATCTGTGTACATTCTAGCGCTCTGAATTTTTTTCTGAAATAAAAAAACCAAATTTTTTTTAAAACTTTAGGATAATACCTTCGATGTGACATTTTGATTTAAAAAAAAATGTCGAAATTGATATTTTTTACCCAGTTTTATGTTAAAAGTGATTTTTCATGCATAAAAATTGACTTTAAAATTACAAAAAAATATGAAAATCTTTTTTTTTTAAAAAACACTTAATGTCACATTGAAAACAATTTAATTATCTTTAAAATGAGCTATTGTAAAGCCTGATTGGTTCAATACAGCGTTCTCAATTGTGTACACAAAATCGAAAAATGATGTTTCGAGAAAAACGCGTTTAAAGTGTTGGATACAGGCGATCAGGCCACCCGTCGCGTCCTGTTAAAAATTTTGTCACTCCTTCAAAAATACAGATATCGACTTGAAATTTTGAAAGTATATTCTTAAATAGTTGTAGAATAGATTAAAATTATTTCCAAAAAATCGATTTTTTTGACCCGATAAATGAGGGTCCCCCCTTAAGCGATATGAACTGCCTCTAAGGAGATGAACAACATTGTTTAAGCTGGAAGACAATGAAGTTGTTGATTGCTATGGAGGAGACCGCGGTATTCCTAGGCCAAGGAGTTGAAACGACAGTTCACCACAAGGCTTCTTCGTCAATTTATGTTCCTTCTATCGGTTATGATAGTGCACGCGTTACCTGTATTTTGGTGCAAGAAAGTATTGCCATTTTTAATCACTAATGGTAAAAAAAGACCAGATTCAACGTGTTTCAGGAATTTAAGTCATTGAAAGTGAAAAAGCCTGGTGCACCCAAGCAGTTATAAGAAAGTGTATTGATTTTATGCTCCCGTCACTGTTGAGGGGTCAAAATAGGCTAGTTTGGGATTCAGCCAGTACTCAGCGTGCTAAAGGCATGAATAACTTTCTTGCTGAGAGGAAGATTGATCAAATAATGATTACGGCAGAAATGACTGGTTATCTCCAGACCCTTGACATTGCAATAAACAAGCCATTCAAGGATCAATTGCGGATGGAAATCAATGAATATATTGAAAACAGAATGGTGAGAAATCATTGAATAATAAAACCAGGCTTACAAGAAGTTGTGAACTGGGTAAAAAAGTTTATGGGACAAAATAACTGATTGATAGTGATGTTTCCAATGCACTACGAACAGGCTACTTTTGGCAGAAAATCGGAATATAATTTAGAATTTTATTTATGACGATGTTCCAGAAGAAGATGACATGACTGTAATTGAATAAATTTAAATATCTTTATTCTGTGTAAAATAAATATTAAATAAAAATAAATAAATGTACTTTTATTTTTGCCCTCCCTCGGAAATAAGCTCTAGCATATTTTGAACCAAAAAGGAAAGTAAGACAGTGTCTTATTTTCGGAAAAAGACGGTACAGGGTGGGAGGGCTTTAACAAATATTGATGCACTATTTTTCGACTTAAGTTGTTGCAAACTTATGAATATCTAAATTCCAGTGCTAATCCCGGAATCTCGGTACTGGAATAAAGAGTTCCCGAAAATACTGATTACATTTTTTTCAACTTACGTTCCAAAATAATGAATACCCAAATTTCGGGACTGCAATAACGGAATCCCGAAAATCCCGGGATTGTAAATATCTAAAAGTTCAACATACCTAACAGTTATGCTGTTAATAGCATTCGTTATGCAAATAAAATTATATTTGTACCACTCTTCTCTTTCACTTGATTTATAGATTAGAAACAAAAAGCCAAATTTTTAATTCTGAAATTTTTTTGGTGCTCATTATTTTCGCCATGACTGTGCAGCACGTGCTGACAATGCCGGTATATTGTAGGTAAGTGGGTAAGCAAATTTCAAGGGGAGCTATAAATATACTACATGCATACTTATATGTATATATGTATATACGACTATATATATGTGTACATGTATGTATGTGTGTGCTTTCACTTACACTGATTTACCAACAATCAATCGCCGCAGCAGAGCAGAGAATTTGCTCTAGCACATGTACACACATATATGTATGTGTGATGGAATGTTGTACTGCATTTACATACATATGTACATACACACACACACACACATGTATTTATTCACATGTTAATGCGTTGTTTCTTTTTGCACATACATACCTGTACCGCCTGCTGTGTTGGGCCCGAAAATAGCAATAACGCCTTGCGCAATCAATTTGCAGACTATTTGCAGAAAAATGAAATTTTTACGCAGAATATTTCATATAAATAAATAATATTGATAAAAAAAATGTGTGTATCGAATGCATATAACGGCAACTGACCTGTTTTCTCCACAATAAAACTATCATCGGTATTGGCGTACTCCACAATGGGCACCAATTCGAAGCTGCGCTCAACTACATTGGCGCGTTCGATGGCGGTGAGGAAGGCGATTTCGGTGTCATCATTTCTACTAGCGAAAATTATTCCTGTTGCATGGATTCAGTTAAGTTCAAGGTTATTGGTGGAAAACTAAATACATTAACTAGAGCATAAATTGGCGTACGCACTTACCGACATTGAATTGTGGCCTGTCGGCGGTGTGGGCGATGGCGCAAAGTAGCGCGAAAATTAAATGCACCAAAGAAAATTTCATTGAAGTAAATTTTCACAATTTAAAAACTAGCATACATATTTCCGAAGCGAAGCACTATAGTAGAGAAACGAAAAAATTTCGGCCCAAAAAATGCACTTAATTTTTGTATTTATTTAAGATGTTCGCCTTTGCACTACGCGCACTTTAAAGATTTTTACCAACCGTTGCATTAAAAGATTCAAACCGAACTGCAGCGCACTCAGCCACTATTGTGCCCATTAATGCTAAAATTAAATTTAGATATTCGACATTAAGACACAAATCGACGGCCAAATTGAAAGCCGCTGGCTAATGTGAAATTTCGCATACGCAGACAGTCGAGTTAAAAGGCGACAAAAGCATAAATATGAAGGAGCGTCATTGTCCTCATTTTACTCAGAGATTAACACAGATTTTTCGCGTCTTTTCTATTCACTTGATTTGCTTTTATTTATTTAAATATTTCATTTGACCGTACTGCCACAACACAACAATAACAAATAAACACCCTTTACATGATTGCTTCTGTTTTGCTCGACGCATTCTAAACAAATCGTAAAATCCTACATACGCCGAGCAGATAGTAAAAATGCAGGCACACTTACAAACATACAAGCGTTTCTATACAAAATGGAATAAGGCAGATTTGAAAGCTGGCAAGTGGCCAAGAATCAAGCATCCGCTAACCTTCTTTAGAATTATTTTCATATTGCCAACAGGGAAGCAGTTCATTAGCTCATCAGTTCAAGAGACACACTTACATTCGGTTTTAAGAATTTTGAAAAGGAGGAGGAGTGTAACAGGGCAGTATTCAATCCAGAAGCATAGTCCTCTTTGCCACCTTAGATGTACATAGGTTAGATTGCTGCCCTTGCTAGAGGCCAACTTGGACAAAAAATGGAAAATTTGTTCGTTGTGATTGGTATCGCAACCTGTATGGTTACAGGGGGAGGTGAAGGGGAAAGGAGAAGGGCAGAAACCAGACAGGTAGAAGAAAAAGGAAGAAGGGGCTTTGGAATAGAGGATGACGACCAACATTCGTGATTTACGTTTGTAATAACCGCTTCAAGCTTCTCCTTTCCTCCTTGACTATCTATTCCATTCCAGAGCTTTAAATACAGTGGGCTTTTTAGTCTGAGTGTTTTTGGTCTGAGTGTTTTTGGGGCCATCAAATCTCTTGGTGCTCCTTGGCTTGACCTATTCAAATTTCAACCGCTTTAGGCTACTGATGAATTTCACCTGATGTGTGATATTTAATCCCGCAATATCCGCCGGTGTAGCGAAAAAATGAGAGCCCAGATGTCTAAACCTTTGCTCGACGAGAGCAGGGCAGCTGAAAAGAAGGTGCTGAGATGAGTCCATCTCGTCCTCCAGTCAGCTTCTGCAGAAAGGATTTGAAGCAATCCGAAGCCAAACCGCATGGACACCTAACCGGACATGTCCGGTAAGGATACCCACCAAATTCGGTAGCTACAGCTTTGTTAGCGGTAGAAGTTCTCTAGAGCGCCCTCGATCTACCCATGGCCAGAAGGATCTCGTGATTTTGCACGTTTGCGCACTAGTTCGCTGAGTTGACGCTAGGGCCAGACCACAGGATCTCAAGGGAACTCCAATCCTCTCAAGTTGCGATGAAGCCGCATCAGCCGGCCCAGTAGTTTTCCACTAAACCGCTGTGACCGGGAACCCAAATGAGCCTAATATCGAAGTATTCCGATGCAATCGAGAGAGAAGTCAGGCATTCCCCGACTAGCTTCGAGCGCACAAACAACGAGTCCAATACCCTAATTGCCGCTTGACTGTCGGAGTAGATGTTCAGCTAGTTTACGGTAATTACGGAAGCGAACAACTAGTCCAATGCACCTTCACTTGCGACTACTTCCGCTTGGAAAGCACTACAGTGGTCCGGAAGCCTAAATTTGAGCTTGATGGGGAGCTTCTCGCAGAATACTCCCTCCAGAATACTCCCCCTACTCTTTCGTCTAACTTCGAGCCACCCGTAAACATGCCGTTTGCCATGCCCTGCCTCCAAATTTTACACTCCGCCGACTCTTCCCTTTAGATGTAAGGAACGCTTTCAATAGCGTAAGATGGGTGGACATGTTAGCCGCCTTAGATCGAAGGTTCAAAATTACGGCATACCTACAGCGCATAATGAGGAATTACTTGCGAGACCGCAAACTCGTCTATCAAACCCCAGAGGGTTCTCGTTGTATAGTCGTCTCATCCGGAAAACCACAAGGATTAAGTCTCCATCTCGACTTGTCGAACACTAGTTATGACGAGACATTCAGTATAGAAATGCCCGATAGTACTTTTCTAATCGTAAGCACAAACGATATCGCCGCAGTCATCCCAACACGAAACCTAGAAGAAGCTCGTAGAAAACTTAACCAAGTTATGATACCGACGCAAATGTGGCTAGATTCACGTTGCCTTAAATTAGATAAAGAGAAAATGGAGCTAATACTTTTAACCAAGAAGCATCTCCCGTTAGAAGTTAGCATGCAAACTTGCTCAAATACGCTAACCACAAAAAAGGTCCTAAAGCATCTAGGCTTAAGACTGGACTCAAGACTAACCTTCTGGGCCCAAATATAACACCTAGCAAAGAAAGCCGCTAAGATGATATTCCTACTCACCCACAGCTAGTGGTAATTAGTGCCCAGGGCTCGATAATGGTGTGCTCGATACTGGTCGGGGAATGCCCTGGATTCTCTTTCGATCATTTCCAAATTCTTTGATTTAGGCTCAGTTGGATACTTGGCCGCTGAGGTATTGTAGAAAACTGTTTAGTAGATGAGCTGGATAGACAGATGACCTTTGAGGTGGTATCCTCGTGAGAAGTACATAAACTTGCATGGTCGCGTGATTCTTTCGGCAACGGGTGGAACAGAGGGAACTTTTAAGGCTAACAAAGCCTCAACTCTCGAGTTTTGTGGGTGTCCTTTCCGGTCATTGATCGCTAGTATGCGTGCTGTGTGACTCGGCATTACTTTGAGTACCTACTCCTTAGCTGTCCTACTCTTGAGAGGGTCACACAAGCAACGAAACCATTGATCCTTTACGGGAAAAGTCTCCCGACCGTGTGTTCTCTCGAAGAGGTGATCACAATTGGCCAACGATTTAACACCATGTGACTTTTTTCTTTGGGGCCACGTCAAAGAGGTCTACGCCAGCAGCCCAGGACCGATTCAAGACCTCAAAGATGGAATTCGTGAGGCTGTGGAGGACATAGGGCAGCCACTAAGCATGGTCGTGGTGGTCATTTGCCTGATGATATTTTCCACTATTAGGGCATACCTTCCTCTTTATAATGAAATAAGCATCCGATAATTTATATTAAAAAATATCATTTTTCTTTGAATATCAAAATGACACCTCTTATTGGAGAACCTTTTATTATAGGTTATACATTTTTTTGACGTCTCAAAAAATAAATTTTACACAAAAACGAAAGGAAAATATTTGGCCTTAATCAAGTGAGAACGAGCCTAAATGTAATTTCAGTCTTAGAATCCAGCCAGATAGACTTCAGGAATCGAAGTATCAAATCTCTCAATTGCCAAAAACTTGCTTGAAAGGGTAGATGGTTTTCTTCAGCCATGTTACGTGCGCCATGCTGAATCGCGCTGTTGACCTATAAAAATTTTATAAAGACATCTACATTCTACAGAAACTATATCACTTTTTTCTCACCCGAGGGTCGGGGGATAAGTACGTAGCGTTTCTTACCGAAGACTTTTATTTAAAGAAAAAATAGTTATATGTATCAATTATATATTCGTCGTTGTGTTTACAAACTCGTCTCATCTCTCGACTAATTTGTTGATACCATTCCGCCAAATATCGGCAGGTCTGCTGTTAAAGAAGTTGTTGAGCCACTTTTTAAGTACTATACCTCTTTGTAATCGAA